>CAEGAE010052871.1:0-10658 GCA_903067095.1 Girardinus metallicus | reverse complement strand
GGGTCAACTGGGACACCCGGAGGGTCAACTGGGACACCCGGAGGGTCAACTGGGACACCCGGAGGGTCAACTGGGACACCCGGAGGGTCAACTGGGACTCCAGGAGGGTCAACTGGGACTCCTGGAGGGAGTGGATGGTGATGCTGTGGGCAGTAAGGATCTCATGTAGCGGTCAGTATCGTAGTGAATTCGAAGAGGCCTCTGACTGAAGACTGTTGCATGATATGACTAACAGCTCAAAATCTCTGCCCTGCCGTTAGAAAGCCAGGCAGAGAGATGTTGGAGTAGGGGATATGCTCTGAGATGATTTGAACTTCCTCCTTCTCTCTCTGCACCCTGAAGCATCCTTTTGAATTACTCTGGGACTAGGGGTCAAAGTTCAGGAATTATTTGAGCTTCTGAGATGCTAATACAAACTGGACCCAGTTGTAAAAACAATACCTTGTTACCATGGTTATGCATCATAATAAGTGATTGTCCACTTATTCCAATTAGCCTCTGGAGGCGACAGTGAAGCAGGAAGTTGATCTGGGCAGGAGGAGCCTGCTGGACGGAGACCCTGGAACGCCTCAGGGAAACCCGGTGGCGTTGATCGCGGTACAGCAAGACTTCTCCGGCCAACCCTCAGGTATCAGGTCTGCTGGAGACAGATGGCTGAACTGGAGTCTGTGGTTTCTAAATCCAGTTTCATTTCAAGAAAAAGCTTCTGGAGAAGCAGCAGAGGGACTGAGATGACGCATGTGTGTAAATAAAGAAGGTTCTCAGATGTGTGTCAGCTCTCGGTTCCTGTTTTATTAAAAATCCCTTACACACACTCTCACACAGCAGATCAGTGGAGACATTGTGGTGTGACGAAACCATCGCTGCTGAGGTAAAAGCACCCTGGTTGTGGTTTCCTGTGGAAGCCCTGCTCTTCATTGGTTCCGGACTCTGTGGACCAGAACCAGGGAGACACCGGACCCTGGAGTGAACTGGGTTCAGAGCATTAGTGGTTCGGATCAGGGTGTGGAGCCATAAACCAGTTTTTCTTCAGACAGGAAACCACAGTCTGCTGGTTTACAGTCTGCTGCCATCTGATTGGCTGAGGCTCGCTCTTCCTCTGACTGACTTCCTCCCAGGAAGACGCTCGCTCGCTGCCTGTTGAGAAACGGCAGCATGACGACGACCTGAGGGCCCAGCGCCGTCGAGTTTGGACCAGAACCCTGCTGTCGGGTTTGAATGATGACCCATCTAGAACCCGGTTGTAGAACAGGCGGAGTCGTTGCGCCTTGAACCGAGCCCCTCTGGTCTGGACCATGAGTGGGAGTGGAACTCCCCCTGAGGGCCTCGAGGGCCCGGTTGAGTCCGGTCCGTACCGCTGGCACCTCTACAGGAAACCCTGGAGGGCGTTTGAGCCTGAGCCCGGTTCCGAGCAGCCATTGGACCGATACCAGTGGAGAACATCTGAAGACCACAACCTGGAGCGCCCTCAGCTGTTCGGCCTGCTCAAAACCAGCACCCTGCCCCGGCGGCAGAACCAGAACCAGGATCCGGACAAGCATGGATCTCTGCGCAGGATCATTCCCTTCTTCCGGTCCATGTCAGAACCTGGTGCCGCCGGCGGCTCGGACAGAACGGCGCTCAGGAAAGCCGGATCAGACGCCGAGCGCAGAGTGCCGTCCGTCAGCAGCTTCATCAGTACCCTGTCCCGCCGGATCAGCCGGGTTCTGAGAGACGAGCCGGAACCAGAGTCCGGTAGGAGATTGAAGCTGCTTCACGTTTAGCTGTTTGTGTAAAGATCAGAGGAGAAACACTCTGCTGATTGGTTCTCCTCTCTTCCTGTTTATCTGATCGCCCTGTTAAACCCAAACAAACATCCTCGGCTCGTAGTACCAGAACCAAACCGGGTTTCAGAGGTTGGGACCTTCACAATAATGTAGAATAATGTTCTACATTATTCCCTCTTAAAACATAGAAAATAGAAAATAATTTCTCCTAAATTCTATTTTCTATTGAATGTCACGCAGTATGCAGATGAAACTGGTGAGTTTATCTGCTCTCTCTATAAGACCTGCTGCTAGTCTGTCACTACAATGAGGTAGTGACAGACTTCTGCATCCTATGTGCACAAAGGAGCGGTATAGGAGATCCTTCCTCCCAGCAGCTGATAGACTCTAAAATCATCACTGTTCCCAACAAAGTCAATGTCTTTACATGGATATTTTATATTTTTGTCTATGTGTGAATCTACTTGCTTTGACTTCCTGTCACTTTGCTGTAGTGAACCAAATTTCACCTTTGTGGGACAATGAAGTGTATTTCTATTCTATTCTAGAAATGTGGCAGAAGCAGAAATAACTACAACAAAACCATCATTAATTGTTCAAAAAGCTTTAAATTCACATAAAAGAGGAAAAAATCAACAACTTTATCTTAATTATTGGATGTTTCCGGATTGGAAACAGAGGTAAGACGTCTCCGTAGTTGGAGTTTCTTTCTCATTGACGTTTTCTCTCGGAACGTTCATTTTTCGCGACTTTGAATAAACAGATTTTGATCGATAACGTCAAAGTTAAATATCGACGTTTGATGGATTTGATTGACGACAGACGAGTGTTTCTGAGGTCTTCCTTCAAACCAACCCTCGGCGAATGATCCCACCATCTGTGCAGAAGAACCAACCTTTGCCCCAGCGGACTGTAAGCCCCCCTGGGTCCATCCAGGAGTTCACAAAGCGTTTGGAAACCAGAAGAGGCTGTTATCCTTCCACAGAGTCCTGTGGTTTCCGTCTAGTGGGCCTCTGTGGGACATACAGACCCCCCTCTGTTACACAGGAACTCCAGGATGCTGGGATCCATCCAGACCTTTAACCTTCATAAAGCTTCACCTCCTTCAGGTTGGACACACTCACTGAGACCCACCCAGCATCTCCTGGTCTGTTCAGGTACCAGTCAGTGTGGGACGTTGTAGTTTAGGTTCTTCACCATCTTTGGCTGGTTTAGCTGTTCATTCTTGTTTGTGTGGCTGTTTGGAGGCAGAACGTGTTCCTGCAGCTCTGTTTGTCTACACCTCAGTGGTGTTTACCTGCCAGAACACACCGTCCCTTTAAATCAGCTCATTGTTCGCCCTTCACGCTCTGCAGGCTGCAAACACAGCGTAAATCATCGAGTTCAGACAGATCAGAGGCTGAAGAGCTTCACAAAACTGGCCCTGAAACTTCCAGCTTCTACTCCTCTGGTTAACCTCTGACCTCAGATCCAGGATGTGGTCAACCCAACAGTTTCAGTCTGCGGGATGATTGTCCTTCAGGAGGAACGTTGGTGAGATGGAAGGTTTGGAAGAAGGTTTAATTGATTTGCTCTGATATGCCGTCATGTGAGAAGAACGGTCGTAGCTGGAGCCGGAGGTATCGCATGTCTTCCTCATATGACGGATCTCTGCAGGGAGACGAACAGATTCAACCTCAAAATGATCCAAGCTTCTCTCGCTTCAGGTCCGGATCGGTCCCGTTCCGGTATAAAGAACCCACATTACAGCTTCTGTTAGCTCTGTTAGCTCTGTACATGTGGAAGCTCTGTACAGCTTCATGGCTCCACCTGAAGCTCTGCAGAAAAGCTGCTCATAAAAGTCTCGTCACTAAATGACATCAACAGGAAGTAGAGCAGCATGGCTGCTGCTGAGCAGCTGTAGAGTTTAATTTGGGCACTGCAGCAGACAGGAAGTTGGCCTGGCGATGTTTTCAGTTCCAGATGTAGGACTGGTTCTCCAGACTGGTCCTCCAGACTGGTCCTCCAGACTGGTCCTCCAGACTGGTCCTCCAGACTGGTCCTCCAGACTGGTCCTCCAGACTGGTTCTCCAGACTGGTCCTCCAGACTGGTTGTTCTCCAGACTGGTCCTCCAGACTGGTTGTTCTCCAGACTGGTTCTCCAGACTGGTCCTCCAGACTGGTTCTCCAGACTGGTCCTCCAGACTGGTTCTCCAGTCTGGTTGTTCTCCAGACTGGTCCTCCAGACTGGTTGTTCTCCAGACTGGAGGAGAACAACCTCCAGTCTGGTTCTCCAGACTGGTCCTCCAGACTGGTTCTCCAGACTGGTCCTCCAGACTGGTTCTCCAGACTGGTCCTCCAGACTGGTTCTCCAGACTGGTCCTCCAGACTGGTTCTCCAGACCTTCTGCTGGTTTTCTGTAGTGGACGGCTGCAGCTCTCTGGGTTCCTGGTTGATTAGTTCAACATTGTAGTATTTCTAGAACTACTTCTAGTATTTCCAGAACTTTCATGCTAATGATAGCATGCTAGCTTTTTCGATGCTCTTTATGCTAACGTTAGCCTACTGTGTGGACTTTCTTTCTTTCATGTCTATATTAGCCTTGTAATATTAGCATGTTACATGTGTTATCCTTTCCAGCTAACGTTAACATTGTTTTCATATTTTCACCAGGGAAATGGCACACTGCATTGCATTCTGGGATTGTTTGGGCCTTACTGTCTTCTCCGCTAAACAGTTGACTGTTGGCGGCGTTTCTATGAAAAAGTGGTCAGTCTGTCCTGCAGCCTGTAGCAGCATAACTACAGAGGTAGCTCTGGATAACCTAAACTCCTAGAATGAGTCATGAAAGACGCAGAGCTGAACCGTGTTTGTGTTTACTGTGAGAGACTGCAGGCTGTAATCAGGAGGCTCTTAAATGTGTTGGATCCATTTGAGCTTCCATAACACGGAGGGAGCCTGCAGACTTTTGTTGACATTCTGAAAATGTAAAACAAATATCAACCATTGTAGTTGGTGTGTTTCATCGCTGGCCATTGAGCGCAAGGTTAGTTCAGCACACATCACTCTATATCTGATGTTGAAGCCTGGATCAGCCATTGTGAGTAGCTGCAGCTAACTCTGTCATCCAGGATCGCTTAAAATTGTCATGCTAATGTTAGCGTGCTTACTGTTCTTTTAAAAGAGAGTTGGATTAGCATGCTATCGATGCTAACATTAGCTACTGTGTTAACCTTTGGTAGTTTTCCATGTTCATATTTACATGGTAATGTTGGCTAACTGTTGTCTGTGGCAACTATGTCACTTCATCATGTGAGGAGCCATGACTGAGGTCGGAAGTGAGGGACTGGAGTATTGAATGGAGGAGCTGTGATTGTTTTTGCTAATGTTCCAGCCGCAGCTTCTACTTGTTCCAGTTGAGAGGATTTGTCTGGAAGTGGAACTCCTACTTGGGGCTTATTGAGTAGCCAGCTTAGAAACCGATCCTTACCTTTCTCTCCAGCCGTTGGTAGCTTGATCAAATCATTGACTTCACTTGAATTTATGTCGCTATCTCATAAACAGTCTTTCCCATTACACCAGAGCAAATTTAAATTGCACAAAATGTTCACCAGTTTTGCTCGTGCGTGGTACTGAATGGTGGGTCATTTTCTCCAGGGTCACTAATTAAATGTGCATCTTCTCCATGAAGCAATATTTCAATGCATCTCACTAATCTTACTTACCTGTTAGGTTTATGAACATTAATCTTCTTATATTGGGAAAAGTATTCACTGCAAATCCAGAAATCCACCAAGTTTCCAGCTTTCAGCACAGCCTCCTACATTTTACAGCCAGATCGACTAAATGAAATGCATCAGGGTTTAGGCCACCGGCTGTCTGTTGTTTTACGAGCTCGACAGACGCCAACGTGCTCACAGGTCGTTTGGACGCTGGACGCTTCGTGAAGACGTCCCGTTCAAAGGGTTACTACTCACTGCAACGTTAGCTCACTGATGCTAGCTGTCATTAGCAGTATTTAGTATTTGATGGTAACTTTGGTGCACTAATATCAGCTGTTTTCTTTTATGTATGCTAATGTTTCCGTACTGTCAGTGTGCTAACTGTGTTGTTTGCTATTTTCTCAGGCTAATCCAGGACTGGTTCTGCTTCTTGGTACCTGTTTCTTGTTATTCGTCTAGTTAACAATAGTGAACCAGACGTGTTAAGTCTGGTACTTCCATGTTAATGTTAGCATGTTAGGATTGTGTAGCTGTCTTTGATGTTATCTGTGTTAGCATGCTAACTCTGTTGTCTTCAGTGTATTTGGACTGAAGTAGAAGGTTGTTAGGAAACGCAGCGGGCTGCCAGCCATGTGGGGAAGACATGCAGAGCACTTCTGGGGATGTTGTGTTATCTGTATGTCAGGTGGGACGCGGCCGTCAGTCTGTCTGGATGGACGCTGTCCATGCCGGCCCGTTCCTGGACTCGTCAACATGATGACGGTTCCTGCTCCGCTCGGCGACGACCTCTGGTTCTGATCCAGATCAGGATAAGGGAACCTGCAGCAGGTCTGACGCGTCGGTGTCAAACAGGGTCAGCCTCTAGTAAACATGTGAACAGAGACGCTCAGTGAGAGTTTTCTCCAGGCTGCCGCAGTGCATGCTGGGTAACACAAACCACAGAGTTCTCACTTCTCAGAGACAGAGGCCTGAGTCAGCGAGCTGCTGCTGTTTTCATGAGAAACTTGGAGACAGAGCTGACCGAGCAGCCGCCGTCACACCGGCCCGCCGTGGGACGCTGCTGCAGTCTGGGTCCGGCAGAGCCGGGTTCTGGTAGCTCTGGGTTCTGGTAACTCTGGGTTCTGGTAACTCTGGGTCCTGGTAACTCTGGGTCCTGGTAACTCTGGGTTCTGGTAACTCTGGGTTCTGGTAACTCTGGGTTCTGGTAACTCTGGGCTCTGGTAGCTCTGGGTTCTGGTAACTCTGGGTTCTGGTAGCTCTGGGTTCTGGTAGATCCAGGTTCTGGTAACTCTGGGTTCTGGTAGCTCTGGGTTCTGGTAACTCTGGGTTCTGGTAACTCTGGGCTCTGGTAGCTCTGGGTTCTGGTAGCTCTGGGTTCTGGTAACTCTGGGCTCTGGTAGCTCTGGGCTCTGGTAGCTCTGGGCTCTGGTAACTCTGGGTTCTGGTAGATCCAGGTTCTGGTAACTCTGGGCTCTGGTAGCTCTGGGTTCTGGTAGATCCAGGTTCTGGTAGCTCTGGGCTCTGGTAGCTCTGGGTTCTGGTAACTCTGGGCTCTGGTAGCTCTGGGTTCTGGTAGATCCAGGTTCTGGTAACTCTGGGTTCTGGTAACTCTGGGCTCTGGTAACTCTGGGTTCTGGTAGATCCAGGTTCTGGTTGTAAGGAGCTGGGAATGTTGTTCCAGTGTTTGGGAATCCCAGCCAGGAGTGACTCCTCCTTTTGTATGGAAATGATCCTTTCAGAATAAAAGCCCGTGCAGAACAAAGGGAGGCTCATTAACCTTTCAGACTCCGGTGGGAACGCCGGGATTCCTGCTGTCGGCTTTGCTGCTCTCTGATCAGACTGTGACTGACTGCGGATCAGTCTGAGGTCCAGTAGAACCCAGCTTGGGATCCAGAATGGATCAGAACCAGCGTTCTCCGTCCTGCGGCCTCTGGTTCTGCTTCGCCTCCCTCGGCTCTTTGTCGTGCTCTCTCTGCTCCGCTGCCCCCGTCAGCCTGATCCGAGGCGACGCCACCGTTCACCTCTGACCCCTGAAAGCCCTCCGGCCCCCACCCAGCCGAGGGGCAGAACCGGCTCTACAGACGCTGCTGCAGTCAGCAGGTTTAAATATTAAACAGAACCGCTGGCGGGTTCCACAGAGACCCGCGGGAAAAGGTTCTGGTATTTGTTCTGCATGAAATATTCATGAAGAGACCTTTGAGTTTACCTGGTTCTGTTGTGGTCTCATCATTTGCTGATGGACCTTCCTGGTGGGTTCTGGTTGGCTTACCTCTGAGTTCTGTAGACAGCTTGAACCGGACCCGGTGACTCGTGGTACTGGGAGACGTTTTGAATGAAGATGAACTTGTTCATTTTTATTTGGCTGAAGTCCGTTTGCCTATAAGGCAACACAAGGCCAGAACTTTGTATTGCATTGTTGCTGAAAATGTGCAACTACCTTTACTTATGAACTCCGGTCCGGTTGGTGAGGTGTGGCCTCTAACCTACCTCTGACCTCTGGTCCTCCAAACCTCGGTCTGGGTTCGGTTGAAGTGAATTCTGGTTCAGTTTGAATGTGAACGCCAAGCGGACCGGAGACCGCTCCAAAAGCAGGAAATGGACTACAGTGCAGGGCTTTCTGGGTAAATACAACTAAAGCTAACGTGCTAGCCTAGCACTAGCAGCAAAAATGGCTCCTGGTCTTTAGCCAAAGACTAAAGAGAAATCCTCCAACTCTAAACTCTGACGCCTCCATCTTGTTTCCATCTGGTGAAGAAGGAAGTTGCTCTCAGTGTCTTCAGTGGTTCTTGGTGCAGCGCCCCCACAGGCCAGGAGGGGAACAGCTTGGTTTGACTCAGAACCACAGCAGCTGGAGGTGGAGCAGAGGATGGAGTTCTGGTTCCAGGAGAACCGGGTCGACCGGACCATCAGGAGGAAAACAGACTGAATGGTAGGATGGACAGATGGATGGATCTGGATCCGTCAACTTGTAAACCAGTTTGGATCGGAACCGTCTCAGAGGTGTATGTGTACGTTCAGAACCGGCCCAGTGGACCTTCGGCAGGCATCGGGTCATGTTCAGATGTAACAGGCTGAGCTCATGGTGGACAGCAGAACCTGCAGGTACCACCGGACCGGGTCCAGTAGAACCTGACCGTCAGCTGGTGTCAGACTGGTTCTGAAACGCATCAGAGAACTGCAGCAGCTCTGTACGCTGTGTGTGTGTGTGTGTGTGTGTGTGTGTGACGTTCCCCTACAGTTCAATGGTCCCATCTTGATAAAGTGGTGATGTGATGTAGCTGCGCCCTGATTGGCTGGGGGCTGCTGTGTTTACAGGTTGCCGTGGCGACGTGCAGGTCTGCAGACAAAGCCTCTCTGTCGTCCGTCTGTGCAGCAGCCGTTAACCCTTCAGGAGCTCCTCTCCGGTTCCGGTCCGCTCTGGGAATCCTGCTGGGAGGTTTACCGGGAGCCGGGTAACACCTGGAGCGGATCGGACCGGAACCAGAACCCGGACCCGGTAAACCCAGCAGCAGCTGCTTCCCTGCTGCAGGTGAAGGTTTTATTCCCTCAGTTTGCGGCAGCAGAACCTCCTCCGCCTCAGGCGTCCGGACCGGTTCTGGTTCTGCCTGGTAATGAAACCAGAACCTGATCCCAGTTGGTGCCGGTCCAGTTTCATGTAAACACAAACAGACATGCGGCTTCTGAGGAATAGCAGACGTGCCTGGAGGGGACAGGTGGGCGGCCCGGTCCGAACATTCCCTCTGGAGGCTCGGCCGGGTCCAGTTTCCCTCCGGACCGAGGAACGCTGCGGTTTAACCGCCGGGTTTTATCCCACCCGACTGCAGAGCTCACAGAACCACCAGCAGGTCCACTTTGTTCTGCAGCCAGTGTTTGGTTCTGATGAATGGGTCGGACCAGAATGGGACCCGGTTCACAGGAGGCAGAACCGGAGCGGGTTCTGGTGGTGCAGCAGGTGTGGCTCCTGGATGAATTATTGCTCAGCCAGAAATAACCAGCTGACAGGGCAGAACCAGCTGCTGCCGGTTCTGCTGCGGGCCCGCCGGGTCCAGAACCAGCTCCTGATGTCCTGCTGTTTAAATTATTTTATTTTTGTAATAAAATTAAACGATTTGATTTAAACGAGTTTCCATCCGTTCCTGTTGGTCCTTCCTGCTCAGAGTTCTGTCTGGTTCTGTTTGGTTCTGCTTGGTTCTGTCTGGTTCTGCTTGGTTCTGTCTGGTCTTGTTTGGTTCTGTCTGGTTCTGTTTGATTACCAGAACCTGCAGTGGTTGGTTCTGTGAAGCTCCTGAGTGTCTCCAGTCCAACGGGCCCATCAGAACCATCAGAACCGGGCCAGCCCGCCCGTCCTCCGGTCTGATTCTGATCAGGAGCTGGTCTCCCTGCTGCTCTAACTCTGTGACCTCTGACCTCTGCTGAGGCGGCTGTGACACGTCGCCTCCGATCGTCGTCACCATTTGATCCGACGGCGCCCTCTGCTGGAGGAACAGCAGCTCTGCAGCTTCCTGTGCTGCTCTAAGCTGGACAGAACCGCCTGGTCCAGAACCGTCTGGTCCAGAACCCCCTGGTCCAGAACCGCCTGGTCCAGAACCGCCTGGTCCAGAACCGTCTGGTCCAGAACCGCTGGGATCCGTTCTGGACCCGCTGCTACTTACAGTAAAATGTATCTATTTATTAGGTGTTTTTTACAAACGTGTGAAATAGTTCCCATGTTCGGGTCGAGCCGGTTCTCCTGGTTTATCGATTCTACAAACTAAACACGTCAACGTGGATCACAGGAAAATCCTCTCCTGTGTTTCACGGGACGACGAGCCAAACTGTAAATCAATTATTATTTTAAATCAATTATAATATTTTAGATGGAACTGAATGAACAGAACAAACTTTTTAGTTTCTCACCAATAATAACATTTGGTTTGATTTTAATTTCACATATTTATTAAATCTTTGTTTTTATGCTGAAAATCATGAAATTATTTGGAATTTTAAGAGACAATTGATGAACAATAAACCAGAAATATCAGAAATTCATTTGTTTCCCCATCAGAAAGATGCTAAAGACGGGAAACATCTGCAAACATTTATGAGTTTCTGTGTTTCCTCCTCCTCCTCCTCTTCCTCCTCCCCCTCCAAAAATCTAAACATTCACCCCAAAAAGTTGGAAAAATGTATGTTTTTCATTCATAAAGGCGAA
>CAEGAE010052867.1:0-78749 GCA_903067095.1 Girardinus metallicus | reverse complement strand
GCGTCGTGTCCGGTGCCCTCGCCCTCCCCTTTAATTTTGGGTTACCCCCTTTTCTTCCCCCCCCCCCCCCCCCCCCCCCCCCGGTATTTTTCCACCTTTCGGGCCATATGAGTCAATGCTGTTTTCTTTTTTCTTTTACCGACTATGTGACGTTACGTTGGGTTCATAAGCCAGTGCGGCGCGGCGCTGTTTATGTCGCGCTGGGAAACGTGTGGAAAGTTACCTTGGTGTGTAAACATTCGTGACGCCGTGTAATCTCCAAGGAAACATGTGATGCTTGTTTTTAGTGTCGCCCCACTTTACGTTCCTATGTTAAAATGTCTACCTTCAGTAAGTAGAAGTGTGATTATATACCGAGGGGTGGCGTTAGCGCTGCTGGAACTCTGCGAGGCTTCTGGAAGCATCCTGTTGTTGACATTTTGATGCCTGGCAATGTTGCGTAATCTCACTTACTATCCATTGAAAACTAACGTGGACGTGGAGCCTACTGCGTACTAACAGTCTGCAGGTCCCTTTTGCATTGCTAACATTTGTTCCTTAAGTGTTTAATTTAAATATTTGCTGCTTTTATAGATATTTGATTTTTCAGGTTTTTGTCTTTTCATATTTTGAAAGTGTTTTATTGAGTGTCCTCTGTGTCGTTGTTGTAACTTAACATGGTGGGTTTTGTGTGCAGAGTCCTAATGCCGGAGCTCCACAGACAGAAGACCATGAAGAGAAGCAGACACCCCAGCAGCAGCGATGACTCGGACAATGGAAGTAAGCAAACCTGCCTCCTCTGAATCACCTGAACAGAGCGGCTGCAGTCCTGCTGTCTTTTGCACCTCAGTGTCAGCTGTTCACTCAAAAGTACATTTGTATTTTTTTAATTTTATTTAGTACTTTGCAGTTATTCCCTCTTCTGTAAGTGAAAATAGCATGTTTACAACAGTAAGGCACTTACATAGCAAGGAATGGAGTCTTAAAAATCTTTAAAACTTTACCTCTTATCTATTTCAGTTTAAGGCATAGAATATTAGGCGTTATGTTACATTTAATTATGTGTTCAATCAGAATGTTTGCTAATTTATTCCTGGTTTAATTAGCTTTTCTATTGCAGTAAGAACATTTCTGCTATTACATTGAAAATTATCTTACGTTCTCCACGACTTACGTCTTATGAGGCGGTCTATGTTTTATAGTGTTTTGCTTTTAAGCAGAACTTTAAATGGTTGGAAAACTTACTGTGTGCTTTCAGAAAAAAAAAATCAGCAGTTAAAGTAACCTGGGTGTTGAAGAAAAGATCATGTCTTGCATGATGTGGTGGGTCTGGATGCCTCACAGAGCCGGGTTAGATTTGCTGCACAATAGAAGAATTTGATAGTCCCCCTATTGAATTCCATTAAGCCATTCATAAATTTAGCAGATATTTAGTCCACTTTTTGTTTTACCCTTCCACAATTGCGTATATCTGTAAAAGAAAACTAAATATCTTAACCGTACCTAATGTTTTAGCTGATGCTGAGTTTAAATTTGTCTCGCTCCTTAAAGTGCAGCTTCGTCTTTGGTTTTCAGTTATCTTTAGCTGAAATATTAGCAAACGAAACTGTGACTGTTATCCAGGCCGGTCGCAATAGCAAATTTAGCCGGACGATAAATTGTTCCAGAAATCATTGAGATAAGCAATAATGTTGTTGATATATTGATGCAAGTTTGCTCTCTCAAAGATTGATAAACTTGTAATTTAGTAAAGAACTAGAAGACATCCAACAATGAAGCGCAATAATAAAAAGGAACTAAAAACCACATCCAACTGAAGCCTTAAATAAAATAGTCTATTAAACATAATAGCCCTTCAGAAAATATTCATCATCAGAATGGAAATTATGTAGCTCATTTTAATTCATCATGCAGTTAATTAATTAATGCATTCACTCATGTTCCCTCATCTTCCATATGCGTTTCTACGTAATATTACAACCATAAAAGACTAGATTATATAATTTTAGCACCTCTGGGTGTGTTCTGTGTAAACGATGTGAAACTGGTATTTACACACACAAAAGAAAAATCCATAATGGCATAACTCTCTCATGCCTCGTCACATGAACACACACATTTCTACTGAACCCGCAGTCACATAAGAGTTGCAGTAATTCCGAATTTGTCAGCTGGTGCATGTTTTCCTTTGCTTAAGCTTTCAGAAATGGCGTAAGTATCCTTTACATTGTTGATCTTCGACCCACTTTACTGGTTTGCATGTTTCTGTCAGAGTAAGTCTGTACTCTATATTCAGGATGTAAGAAAAGAAAGAGAAAGAGAGGAAAGATATGGACACGGGTAAAAACAAAGCGAAGGGGCAACGTCCGCGTGAGACGCAGGAGACAGACTAGGAACAGGACACGTGTTTGGACCTTTAAAGACATCCTGGCAGGTCAGGCAGGCAGGCTCCAGTAAGACCTCAGTGAATCAGTTCAACAACACCTTGTGATTTTTTTTTTCTATTATTATTCTATTGTTAGCTGTGATAAGGCATCCAATTTTCCTCTGTTATCAGAAAATACAGAATAATTTGAAGCAGTTTGCAACCGGTCGGAGTGCTTCCTTTGCTCTCATGTCTTTTAAGTTCAAACGTAGAGACCAGTGTTGTTAAGGTCAAATTGAGAACAGAGATATCAGTAGAAGTGTTTTGGCTGCTCAAACAGACGCTACGGCTCATCTTCGATCCGTCCTGGAGGAAATCCAGACGCTTTCCAAGCAGAAAAACCTCCAACCCATAAACCCTTGTTATGTTTCAGGTAATTCTACCTGCTGGTCTCAGCACTCATCACAGCACCGGAGGGGAACCGGGCAGAAACCCTCAGAGGTAAGACGGCTTGGTCATGTTACAGCAAACCAATAGGGCCTTTTCACATACATACATTTCATTGTATTTTATGGAATAAACCAACAAAAGTAATGAATAACTGCTTGAAATCTGCAGAAAGAGTGGAAAAATCTTTCCAAAGAAGCCATTGTTGAAGTCGTGTTTGCACAACAAACGTGGAAGAAGTTGTTTTGCTCAGACGAAAGCAAAATAGAAATTAAGCGCACAAACACTTGGACTGCTTATCCTCCGTGAGCACACCATCCACACAGCGACAGCATGATGCCGTACCATCCTGTGCAGCATCGTACTGTACAGGAAGCTGGTAGGAGTGGATGAGAAGATGCATCTGGAGCGTGGTTTAGAGTAGAGCAGGGTTTTTCAAAGTTCCAGCAGGGAGGATTCAGAAAGCCGGAGGAAAGATGAGAAAGAAATGTCAGAAATAAAAAAAGAAAATTGTATTTTATCGTAATTTGTCACGATAAAATATAATCTGTTTTAAATCCTGATTCTAGCTGTCATTTGCCATGCTGGTCTTTCTGATCGGCTGCCAGTCAGATTCATCGAGCTGCTTCCCTTTTCAACCACAAAATGAACGAGTTTCTGTCGAACAGACTGCGGAGGTCTCTGCTGCAAAAATATCTACAAACTCAGCCAGCTAAAATCAGAACATACACTATTAACCGATAATTATTGAATGGTGAATAAATGTGAGAAAAAACATTCTAAAAAGTTACATATTTTCTGGCATCGTCTGTTTTCATAGAGGTTCCTCACTGGAGGTGGGAGATATGGACTTAGGATTTTAACACAGTACTATTGTGAAAACAATCAAATTGATGATAAACTATTTCTTACTTCTTGTTTTTTTAGGTAACCGTATGCCTGTGACTGCATAGCGCCACAGACACATATACTGCTCTTGGAAAACATTCCCATTTAAATCGGGTTTCTTCAGGACGCCTGTTACTTAGAAAAAAGGGTCATTTGTATCACAGTAAACGTTTTAAAATCATATTATTTAATTGAATAATATATTTTTAAAGCTTTCATAGAACAAACAGAGAAAATAGCGAAAAGTAACACTTCCGGTGTACTTTTTTATTTTTTTATCATTAATTGGAATTTATCAAGACAACAATAAATGAAAATTCTTAACATGAAAAATTTATCACAATAATTGATAAACAATGCAATAAATGCTCCGCCCAAAAGCTGATGCTGTTAGCATGGAAACGTTTGGGAACCCCTGCAATACACTGTTAGAATGACACACAGTCATGACTTAAATCCTATTGAATCATTAACGCTTTAAAAAAATTCACTCTAAATTCTCTAAAGCCACGGTGGCTGAACTTCAGAGTATTTAGCCAACAGAATGAACAAATGGCTACCAGACAGCTGCTGTATACGGACACAGTGCAGTGAAAGGCACCCCTTTACATTTTATAACCTGGCTGGTCTGCTCACCTATACTAGTAAAAAAAACACTTGAATAACTTATTACTGTAATTTTATCATAAGGTCCAAAATAATCCACAGATATGTGGTTGTAACTCGACAAAATGGGAGAGTTTGCTAATGCCATGTATTGAAACATCAGTAAAATGAGACTCTGTTGTGTTCCACTGGTTTTATTGGCGATACACCAGGACCCGCTATCTAAGACCCACAGTAGATGAAGGGTCCCACTCATGGAAACGTTTCTCCTGTTATCTGCTCTACAGTCTGCAGTGTTAGTTCCCTGCAAGCCACAGCCAATTAGATGAAAGCACAGCAATAGCTCCTCCCATTGCAGCGTTCTGGTTGGTTAATCCACAAAGCGCAGGATTCAAACACTTTGGCTTTAGTTGTTAACCGTTTTGAGGCTTTAGGTTTTCTCAGAGTGGTACTGGGAGACATAAACAAGTTTTAAATACTATAATCAGCTCACGTAGTCACACCTCAGAGGACTATAGACACGTTGCATGTTATTGTTTACTACTGGAAATTTCATGCATGCATACAAAGCTGGAGGGCAAAAAGACTGTTCATTTATTTTCCGTCTATGGCTGCGGTAGAACAATTCTGTTAACAAAATGAAACCTGGACGTTTAGGTGTTATTAATTTAGTGCAGTACGCCGCCACAAATTGAAAATGACGCAGAAGAACAACTGAAAACCACTCGTATTCTACACAAAGATGCGTTTCCATAGAAACTGGCTGACAGATCAATCAGGATTCAACACGAAAAAATCATGCAAACATTTCCCACACAAATAACACTCGGTCTGTTTCAGTTTCATGTTTTCAGGCTTGATGTTTATTTTGCGATTATTAATAAATAATTGTCTGAATACAGTGGTGGTTAATTAGCTAATTTAAACATCTGCTCTACTGATGGTCTGTCTGTATGCCTTTTTTCTTTCCTTCTTTTTTAACTATCAAAACACATTGAATTCTGCAGCACATCTTCATGTTCAGATTGTCAAAGTCAAGCTAGCATAGCTGACCTACTTCCCTCTTCCTTGCTGTTTTTAATGTTATTAAAACTTTCCTGACCGATGAACTGTGATGCCCACAGACACCATTTTTCTTTTATGTATCACACATACATTTAAGATTCACCGCATTATGTTGACAACATAACCGACGGTAATCATTGACGGCGATCAGCTTTTTGGCCTCCAGCAGGGAGCTGGGGGGCGAGACGTGCAGGCATGACGTCATGTTGTAATGTGTCTATAGGAGGAAACCAGGGCTGGATGAAACTGTTTTTAAAATGCAAGGAGATAATTCTCCTTCTGTCTGGCAGGTTTTTAGGACAGACTTCATCACAGCCATGAAATTACACGACTCGTACCAGCTGAATCCAGAGGATTACTATGTCTTGGCTGATCCTTGGAGGCAGGAGTGGGAGAAGGGTGTCCAGGTCCCTGTGAGCCCCCAGTCCATTCCCCAGCCTGTGACCAGGTAGGCAAACCGCTGCTGGGAGTCTCTGATTATCTGTCGTCTTCCATCTAGGGCTGGGCGATCAATCGATTTTAGCAGTTTATCAAAGTTTTGGTTTTTGAAGATTTAATTTTGGGAAAATCTGGATTTTTTTTTTTCCACCTGTGCTCTCCTTGGGTTTCCATATCTAAAAGTGATGCCAGGGCCGCCATCTTGTATGACAAGCGTGTTTTAGAGCTTCTGGTTATTTGGACTTTGAGTTCAGGCCAGCTTATAACGCAGTGTTGGGGTTAAGAGTTAAGAGTTTTATTTTTTTTAATTACGAGAATAAAGTCATAACATTAGGAGAACGGAGCAGTAATTTTATCAGAACTACAACGAGAAAAGTAACAAACAATTAAAATGAGGAATGTTGAGCATCTTATACTTTTGTACAAGTTTTACAGATGATAATCAATAGAAATACTTCATCTTTTCACACATCAGCATCAAATAGTAGCAGAACTTTAAGGCAATTTTGTAAACAACTGAGTCTATTTCAAAGAACCACAAACTGAGTTGGTAGCATCACATCCTGTTAACAGTCCAAGAGCTTCTCATTAAAATAACTTTTTCTTGAAATTTTGAAAAGTTTTTTTTTTTTTTTAATCACTATATTCTTGAAATTTAGCAAAATTTCTCGTAGCTTGGCGCTAATACTCCGCTGAAGGGATAACTGAAATGAGAGCAATTATTTGATCATATTTTCTGTCATTTATGATTTCTCTTTTTAGAAAAGGAAGAAAGCAAAAAAATAAAATACTTCAGTTGGCATAAAAAAAAAAAAAGATTTTAATTTGAAGCTCGCTCTACTTTCATCCCACGTTGTTTTCAGCAAAGTTGAATTAGAAAACTAGTTCAACTGGTTTTTTGTTTAACATTTACTATGTTATGGGTGTATGTAGTTTTTCCGCACCTTTCCATTTTGGTAGATAACTTGTTGTTTGTTGCTCAGAGTTCTGGCGGAGAAGGGGAAGGAGGTGATGTTCATCAGGCCTAAGAAGCTGATCCGAACGTCGGGCACCGAGGCGCTGGGCTACGTGGACATCCGGACGCTGGCGGAGGGGATGTGCCGCTACGACCTGAACGAAGAAGACGTGGCCTGGCTGCACATCATCAACGAGGAGTTTGCACAGATGGGTGAGCTGCCGACTCCACAGAACAGTCCAGAAATCTATATGATCAATAATATGACAAACAAAAAAGATGCCTAAAACCGACCCAACTGACTGATTCGCATTTGAGCAAACAGCAAATCTGTAACAGAACGAACCTCCCACATGACGTCAGCTAACGCTATCTAGTTAAACATTAGCTTCAGAGACAGTCTGAGCTCCCCTGTCGAGATGCGCTTCCCCTCGGTGAAGTCCTGAACCACGCAGCGCTCCGCTCTACCGCCGCACCGATTATCACAGGAAAACGTTAATCAGCCGACGACTCGGTCAACAAAATAAGCCTCCATTACTCCTCCGTCTGTTTGCAAAGATACTGAAGGCTGATGCAGCTGGAAAATAACCCTGGTTTTCACTGCACTACGTCCATGCTGGATCGAAAACAATTCATTTTTACTCTGCAGTGAGTTTTTATTTGTCCCCTGTGAGTAAAATTACAATTAAAAGTGGTAAATTAACTAATGGAAACACATGCTGGAGACAAGTAGTTATAATGTAATAAAATTACTGCAGGCATGGATCAAAAACACACACGTCCATAAACCATATTAATATTTTTATTGTTATCTTGTTGACTGTTTTTAAACATATCTTTAAAACATATTTTTCCAAACAAGGGTTGACTTGTTCCTTACTTGTTGGTTTTGAAAATGTCATCATATTACATAATTAATCATATTTTTGCTCATAATATTAAGAACCCTGTTCCTTCAAAAAATGTTTCCACCGCATCAAAAATGATATTAGGTGTTATTAGTTTCAGTATTGGTGTCAAACTTCAGTATCGTGTCGATCCTGCTCTGTAGCTGCTCACTTTTATTTTTTGCATTCTAAAATAACTTGATATATTTGCATTTTGTTTTTCTGCTGTGATGTTTCCACAGAAAGGGTCGATTTTATGCTGGGATTTGGATGAAATATGCTGTGATTTAAATATAGTTTTCTTCAACTGTTTGGCAAAGTCGACAAATCACTGAGAAACAAACATGAACGTATGCACACACGGCACTTTTATGGGGATTTGTGAGTAGACAGAGCCTAGGTTATCCTAGAACCAGTGATGATGGTTTGTTTATAGTCCAGAAATTACAGTAATGGACGGTGAACCTTGTTCCCGTCCTTCAGCTGGAAGCTCACCATCTGTTAGACGGGGTTCCGTTTCTTTCATGACATCCAATAAAACCAAGATGCGCACATAACAAGGAGAAGCTGATTATCACCAGCGTGTGGCGCTGTTTGCAGCCATGCCGCCGCTGGACGAGAACACCATGGAGAGAGTTATGGAGGAGTTTGAGCACTGCTGCCACGAAAACATGACCCACGCCATGGAGACGGAGGAAGGGCTGGGCATCGAGTACGACGAGGACGTGGTGTGTGACGTTTGTCAGTCGCCGGACGGAGAGGACAACAACGAGATGGTGTTCTGCGACAAGTGTAACATCTGCGTTCACCAGGTCAGAGGTCAACACTGGAACCACTGAAAGCAAAGTCCAGCCTCGAGGTTTATATTGGGGCTGGACAATAAATTACTAATAATATATATTGTAATAGATATATGATCAATATCAATAAATAATAGTTCTGGTAGAATAATCAATATATAGAATAGTCACTGAACTCCGATCCAGAATCGCACAGCATTCTGGGAGACGTAGGCAGAGGAAAGGCTTTAGCCTCTCAATCTCTAGGCCAGCTTGAAATGATGGACTCTGTTGGTCTATGAAAAATCCAGTTTTGGTAAATGTATTTGTTGTTTACAGGCTTTTGTGTTTCCAAGAAATCTGGATATATTTGTTTTGTTTTGTAAAGAAAGCACAATCTGAACTATGACCTCAGTACCAAAGGAATTCACGGTCAAAACGTCACATTTTTAGCAACATTAGAGAAGTTATTTTATCACACAGTGGAGCTTTTATTTCAGTTTTGGTGAACATTACAATAAAGTCAAATCTTCTGTCTCTTATTTTTGATTTAATCACGTGTGTGTGTTTTGAATTCCTCCCTGTTTTCCCGTCGGTGTTTCTGACCAGGCATGCTACGGCATCCAGAAAGTCCCGAAAGGCAGCTGGCTGTGTCGGATCTGCGCGCTCGGCATCCTCCCAAAGTGCCAGGTGTGTCCTAAGAAGGGCGGAGCCATGAAGCCGACCCGCAGCGGAACCAAGTGGGTTCATGTCAGCTGTGCCTTGTGGATCCCAGAGGTGAAAGTCAATCCTGCTTGTTCTGTTAATCCTCTGGTAATCATTACTGTTTTTATTTATATGAACTTGTGCTCGCGTGTGGTTGTGCTCATCTGTGTGTTCCAGGTGAGCATTGGGAATCCAGAGAAGATGGAGCCGATCACCAATGTGTCCCACATTCCCAGCAACAGATGGGCTCTGATCTGCTGCCTGTGTAAGGAGAAGACCGGAGCCTGCATCCAGGTAGCCCCCAACCCCACACAGACCAAACCAGCCTGACTGCAGCTGTTATTCATACTGTGTAATATTCTTATTTTCTCATAAACTGAATTTTGCGTACTCATTATCTGTGAACCATAATCATCCAAATGACAACCAAAGCCCTGAATTAGGGACCATAATTTTAGGAATCGATTGTTTTGCCGATTATTCTGACGATTAATCAAATAAAAACATTGCGGCGTTCTGCAGATTTTTCAATTAAATGTTGTTTTTTTTTGATACAATATTAGAAATGCATTAAAGATCCTAATAAACAATTTTGTTTTTTAAATAAGAAAATAAACAATTCGTTGTCTAAAATTGCATTATTATTTTTTTAGCAAACTCTTGATCATCTGCAGATGAAAAAAAAGAAACCTCTTCCCTTTCTGCTTAAAATCAGTATCTGTTATTTTTTTTGGATTAACCGATAAATTACTGAGTAGCAAAAGAATCTTAGTGGGAGATTTTTGTATTTTACAGAATTTGAACCAGGTGAAGATCAAACTGCTACTAGAGGAGTTCTGGGTAGAACATCTGTACAGACAAATGTTTTTAAGTGCAAAGTGTGTGTGTATATATATTTATATATATATATATTTATATTGTAATAGTTTTAGATTAGTTACTGTGTTGTTCTTTCAGCAAATAGTCTTTCTGTTGAGTCTGTGTGCTCCTGTTAACTATCAATTCCTAAATTAATCGCTATTTCAATAGCGATTAATCATGATTCATCCGATTAATCGTTTCAGCCCCAGCTTGAACTGTTTCACTGTTTTGAATCTGTTTAATATTCAATCTATATAGTGAGCAAATGGTTTTAAGGCAGAATGAATCCCGTCTATAATGAGCGTAGTTTCTGGCATCAGTCCGTCTGAATCCGTTTCGTTGTAATTTGCTCTCCAGTGCTCCGCAAAAAACTGCAGGACCGCCTTCCACGTGACCTGCGGCCTCCACGCCAACCTGGAAATGAACACCATCCTCACGGAGGACGACGAGGTGAAGTTCAAGTCATACTGCCCCAAACACTCCGGTTTCCAGGGCGACCCGGCGGAGGACGAGGGGAAGGAGGGCGCGCGGGACCGCAAGGGCCGGGCGAACAGCGACCAGGAGAAGAGGGTCAACCTGCGCAAGCTGAAGCTGCAGGAGATGGAGGAGGAGTTCTACCAGTTCGTGGACGTGGAGGAGGTGGCCAAGAGCCTGAAGCTGGCGCCGGAGGTGGTGGACTTCGTCTACCAGTACTGGAAGCTGAAGCGCAAAGCCAACTTCAACCAGCAGCTGCTCACTCCCAAGAAGGACGAGGAGGAGAGCCTGGCCCGGCGGGAGCAGGAGGTGCTGCTGCGGCGCCTGCAGCTCTTCACACACCTCAGGCAGGACCTGGAGAGGGTAGGTCTCCACTTGCTCCTGACGAAGACTCACAGGGCGGCCGGCAGCGGAGGCGGGGTTATAAACAGCAGGAAGTATCACAGAAACATCTGAAAATGAATCAGAATAAATCAAGTTTTTCAGCACAACGTGTTCCTTGTGAGTTATAAACTAGACTGAAGAGAGAGGAAAAAAAACTGCTTTGCTTCTCTGTTTGTGACGGAATATTTACACCAGACAGGAAGCAGTCAGATTTCAGCATTCACAATGTTTCTGCCCAACCTTCCTGCCATTCATAACACTGGGTTACAAAAGAATATTTTTGGAAGTTGTCTGTTTTTTCAACTGAATTAGGACTATTTTGCGCCGCGGAATCCAAAAATGACGTCCATTTTTCTCAATCAGGTTTTTATTCGAAATTCATTTAGAGAAATCTGATCTTCTGACTAAACTGATGACATTTTTGTGTCATTATCAGTTTATTTCTGTTCATATTTCTCATCCAAAAAAGGTTTTAGGACAAAAAAAAAGTTTTCTAGCTGAGTGTATTGATTAAATGTTACAAACTTGGATTCCTATAAACTGAATAATAAACACTGGTAAGGGTAAGAACATTTAAACTGAATGTTACGTCTTCATTGTGTAAAATTCTCCGTCTCTTTCCTGTCCTGATGGAATCTCTCCTCCTGCTCGTCACTCACTGATCCAGATTCTCAGGAAACTGATCCAGATGTCAGAACAAGTCCTGCATTTTGATGCTCATGTTGCTCCATAGTTCAGAAAGTTGACCAAAGTGATTTTTGGATTCAGCTCATCAACATGACCCTAAAACAGTTGAAAAGCCCCTGACCTTTTGGTTGTCGACCAGTGTAATTTATAGTGGGATTAGGGGCGCCGTTACACAGTGTGAGTTGGAGTCTCTAACATCGTATAGTTAGCATTAGTATCTTTATTAACTTGGAAATTGCCAAATCCATCATGGTCCACATGGACCATGGTCTATAAACTCTAAAAGCTCATGTTGGGTTTAACATTATTTTGATTCAACCAAGAATATCATTTCTGAAAGAAAATAAGTCGGGGATCTCAAAAGATGATCAAAGGCGGGTCTTAACGCTGTCAATCATGCCTGTGTACGCTTTGCTAAATGTTCTGATGTCAGAAAAACAACTAACCGTTCCAGGAAAACCATTTATCTGCTACCATCTGTAGCCATGCTAACTCACCGTAGCATTTTTGTGTGAAAAGCTTGTACATGAGCTTGATTGACAGCGCTAAGGCCCTCCTCCTTGCTCCGATTGGTTGTTTTTTCATCCCGAGCCGTTCATTTCTACAGATGGCAATAGTAGCAGTGGGACGGGCTAGACTTTAACAAACAAAAATAACATTTTTATAAAAGCTTTAACAGTGTGTTGGCCTGACTCTGCTGTCCGTTCAGAAGAGGGAGTGTCTGCTGTGGAAACGCTGACTGTTGCTGCTCCCCCTGCAGGTACGAAACCTGACCTACATGGTGACCCGGAGGGAGAAGATGAAGCGCTCGTTGTGTAAAGTCCAGGAGCAGATATTCCAGCACCAGGTCCGCCTGCTGGACCACGAGCTGCTCAACGGTGAGTCCTCTCCAGAGGACCGCTGGTCAGCTGGACGTGTGTGGAATTCAGTTTGTGTGCTTCCCACTGAGCTAAAACTAAACAATATTTAACTAATAAAAGCTAGCAGTCACACTGAAGCTGTGCATGGTTCTGTATTCCAGGTGAGCCCTCCGCTAAGGACCTGGAGAGGCTCTTCTCTCTGGGTTCCTTCACCTCTGACTGCAGCCAGTCCGGCTCCTCCTGGAGTAACTCTAGTCCGAAGAGCAAGCGAAGTTCGCTAAAGCAGGAAAGGAGGAAAAGCCTGTCGGACTCGCCAAGCGCTCACAGGAAGGACAGTGCGTGCAGCCTGCTGGACATTAAAGATAGCAAAAGCTCCCAAATCCAAGAGGCTGCGGCCACAGAGTCCAAAGGCGATGCCAAAGTCCGCCAGCTTGAAGTGAGCAAGGAGAAGCCTTTCCTAAAGCTCCAGAAAGTCATTCAGGAACACGCCTCAGTCAAGTTGCACAAGCCCGAGAGCAGGAAGGGCCCCAGAAGAGAAACCCCGGGACCAGAGTATGAAGTGCTGGGGAGCCACAAGCAAGATCCAGAGCCGGAGGAGCGAGGGAGGAAGAGGAGGAGCGACGTTTCCGAGAGCTTCCCCTGCCAGCTGAAGAACAAGTTTGGCTCCAAGCATCTGGATAAAACCGTCTCCATCCGGCTGGTCGACATCAGAAACTCCGACTCCGACGAGTATTTATTTGACGACGCCACGACCAGACGGAGCGGCGCTTCGCCGGACGCCGCCCCCAACACTAAGCTTAAACCCAGCTCGGTTTCAGACGCCTCCAAAGCCAACAGCTGGCTCAGAAAACCCGCCAACGGCAGCTCCCACGCCCCTAACGGCTCCGCGTCCGGACACCTGAGAGGCTGGGGGAAGTTCCGGATCCCGAAGCGGGCCGACAAGCCTCCGAGCGCCACGCTGAGGGAGAGGGAAGAGCTGGAGCCGAGAAACCCGCTGCTCAGACCGCTCACCAACGCGCCGGAGTCGACGTACCCCAGAACTCGGCTCCGGTCGGGTCCGGAGGCCGACGGCTACAGCTCCGACTCCAAGGCGGCCGACGGCGAGCTGGAGCCCTGCCTCAAGCGGTGCCACTCCCACGAGCTGAGGGGCGACTCGTCGCTGGGGCGTCGCTACGGCTCTGACATTATCCGCCGCGGCGTGCTAGCGTCCTGATGGAGCGCATAAGCTATGCTGCGCTAATCAGAAACGAATGACAGTCACTCTTTGTACCTTTATTTTGTCTAGAAATCATAAAGTGGCAAGATGGAGGAAGAAAAAGACAAAAAAAAATAAACAGAGTTGATATTTATTTTTTATTTGTACCATAATGTAAAACTGGGAAATATTTGACTTTATTTTGAGCTAGTTAGTTTATTTTGGACTATTTTTTTTGTTTTTTTTTGTTTAGGTAGAAACTTGTCAAGTTGCCACTTAAATCGCTTGCTCAGATATATACAAGCAAAAGCATCAACTAGGAAGACGTTGTGATTATTGCTTGGGACCATAAGCTTGCAATGTCATTTGTGTTTAACATAGTATTATTGAAGCCAACTGAGTCGCTTGCACTTAGTCGGTCCAGCTCCAACATATAATCCTGATCCTGTCAGCCAGTAAAACTTTGTAGGTCTTCTGTTTTTTCTTCTTTTAACCAGGAATCATCAAATCTTCACAGCCAAAACCAGGAAGTCCAGCCGCCCCTTTTCTTAATATTTAGTCTCACCAGGCTGCAGGCGTCACACCGTATGAACTGGGAACCTACAGAGGAAATCAAAGAATGATGTTTTACACGTCATCAGCACTTAAGTGTAATTGAACTGCGATCGTATCCATCATGTGCCTAACTTTTATTTGAAGCGTTTGCACTACGAGAGGATGGCACAGGTGGGGGAGGCACGTGAAGAGATATTTTTACACTGAAAAATAATGACAGAAACATTTTGTACCCTCGGCCGCTGCTGTACTACTGTTATGCAAAAGGAGTTTTTGTGAGGGGGCTTGTTTGGAAGAGAAATAAAAAATACTCTTAAAAAAAACAAATGTGTGTGACGTCTGTTTAAAGATTGAGATGGTAATCGGAGCTTTGAGACAACTTCACGTAGTGGTGTACTGACTTTTTTTGGTGCAGATTTCCTTAATTTTGGAAGATCTGTGATCGGTCGATTTTTTTTTTTTTTTTTTTTTTTTTTTTTTTTTTACATGTGAAGCTGATCTTATCTGAGATCTAAAAATCAACCACTGTCCTCTTTTGCTCTCTGGTGAGAGGTTTGACTGACAGACCGGCCCACCAGGTCATTTATTTATACATCTCTCTCAAAATCTGGAGAAACTCCTATTAGTTTACATTTGTGGAGAACTTTTGTTTTTCTTTTATTCTAATTCATGGAAGGACCTTTGAAATGCCTTGTTGTTGAAAAGGTGCTATATAAATAAAATTACTTTACCCTACCAAAAAAAAATGTATAGGTATTGGCCAAAATGTGAATTGACAGGTTAGGCTTTTTAAAAGACAGTAATGTGCAATCAGTGCGTCCCTAACTATTTATTTTAGGGCTGGGACTTGAGATTAAATAATTACAAAAGAGTTTAACACCATTCAATTATTCTGTTGTCACAAAAGTCACAAGCTGGAACCTTTGCATTGTGTTTCTGGAACGCCAGTAAATCTGACGCACAAGCAACACCGGCAAACGGCAGCGATGGACCATACAGCTGCTTCTGGTGGCACCATGGGACAATTACACAAATGTGTATTTGTTTAATTGTAATATGTAAATATATTCATGTAGATTAACATTTTTAACTGTTTATTTTAGCTCCAAAAACCAATCTGTTTGTATTCCAGTTGCGCTAAAAGCAGTCAGCCTATAACCAAAGCTATTCAATCCTAAAATAGCATTTCAGTGCTAAACAATTTGGAGCTGTATTTTTGAAAATGTTTTTGTCAAATACTACATCTCTAGGATTTTCACAGTGAAAGGTGTATTTAAGCCACCATGACTATTCAATTTTTCCAAACTGCTCAAGTATATATATAATATAATTACATCTTAATTTAAACACCTGACCTGCTTGAAACCAAAAGTTTGGAGTTATAACCAAACTTCTGCATGAAAGGCATCAAATAAACCAGGCAGAAGATGAATGGTTCCATCACTTTATTGCATGACTCACTAACAGATCCTGCACAAGTGTTTCAGCACTGCATAAAAAAAACGGGTCAAGAAATTGCATGATATTTACAATAGATGAATCACTATTACCACTTATACATTATGTACATATTAGTCTCTGGTTTGCTATGACAGTAGTTATAGTATGAAACGTCTACACACACGACACTTCAGCTCTACAGGGAATTACAGTGCTTACGAAAAAAAAAAAAAAAAGAAAAAAAACAACTGGCTGGACTACATTCAGTCAACACAAGGTTAGGATGCATGGAACCGAGAAGAAAGACGTGCTGCCCCAGTGGATGAGTCCCTGTTCGCCTCATAGGGTGAAAAATAAATTAAAGACAAAATAGGTGCAGCTAATTCAAAAAGGCATCCATTTAAATCTGGGAAGCACTGTGTGTGTAAAAAAAAAAAAATTATAAAAACCTCGGCGAGATTGGAAAGTATTGGAGAGATATTAAACAAGAAATAATGATCTGAAACTGGATCTGAAGGCTCCAACCAGCTCTGGAGAAAAATGTCAGAATTCTCTCCAATTTGTTTCCCTTTCAAACGAACAAACAAAGGGAAACTTTCAGACGCTCTGACCTGCGACGGCGTGTTGGGGCCATTGTAGACAGGAAAAAAAGTTCAATTTCTGCCAAAACTCAAATTTTCAAGAAAAATGAGAAATTTCTTAGTTTGAAGAGACAAAAACGTGCCAGATAAAAACTAAAATTTCTACATTAATCTCAGGAATTTGAGAAAAAAAAAAAAGACCTGCACATTTTAGAATTTACAAGTCCATGCCGCAACAATCCGGCACGGCCAGAGGTTCAGCTTGACCAGCGACAGAAGGTAACAAGGAGTAAGACAGGAAGGCTCAGAGCACCAGCTGGATAGGAATTCCAGGAATACAGAGACTCAGATCCGTTACCGGAACCTTTCCAAAACACAAAACTGGGAAATATGTTCGATTTAATACAGAAAAAAATCCCAGCAGATCTAATCTTATGGTCCAAACCTGAAGAGTTTCGCTTTGACCTCTGAAAACGTCGAAATTTAATTCATCTTTAGGTTTGAAAAAAATCAGTTAAAAAACGTCCGCAAGAGCTGGATGAAAAAAAATGCGAAAAACGCAGAAAGTCGTGCTGAAGGACGACGCACGGAAACAGGAACTCTAAACGCAAAGTCGGGACGAGACGCCACAGAACAGTTAATAGCTTTGCTTTTACAATTCTGATTAGTGAATCGAGAAATCTCTCTCTTTTTTTTTTTTTATAACCCACATCAGCCTGAGGGGCCGGTGTTTTAGTATTAACAGTAATCAGAGAGAATGTCAGACTTAAAAACCTCCTGAGGAATAATTAAAGAAAAAAAAAAAAGTGAGGTCTAACCCAAATCTTCACATCAGCAGACGACAGCAACAGGGTGTGAAATAATAACAATAATAATAATGATGGTTAAAGGCAGTATTGTCTGTACCTGACTGTAAACACTGAAGCACCGTGGGTCGTCGCCATGACACTGTGGTTCTGCTCTCGTTCCTTCATTGAGCTCCCTGTAGTGTTTCCCTCTCACACCAGTTTAACAGGTTTTCTTCTTCTACTCTTTATTTTGTTCCATAATCCCTGCTATTCTGGAAAGGATTGGTTTTTTTTTTCTTTCTCTTTTTATTATTTCCAGTGATGTTATTAAAAACAAAATCTAAATAAAATAAGTGAGCTAAAACAAAACAGCAGGTTGTAAAATTAAAACATGTCTACAGTTACATGATCTATGGCTACGAAGACGACCAGAAGCCCATCCATAGTGTCCTGCTGCTCCATCTTCCATCTGGCACATTTATAGATCTACAAAAAAAGACTATCCACCTGCATCCTGTCTGACGTCTTACGCTATTACAGCATATATCGTTTTTTTTTTTTTTTTCATACAAACAAACATAGATGTATAACGGATAGAGCTCTGCTTGCTGTTGGCGGTAATGAATGGACTGAGACTCTAGCTGTGGCCACTCTAATCAGAAGTGAGTGATTATGACGCTGCGGCTCGGTTGGTGGAAAGTCCGGCGGCGGTGCTTTACCACAGACGGTCACCTCAGTGCAGACTAGTACAAGAAAACCTGAAAATGTTTGAACGTTTGTTGTAAAAAAAAAAAAAAAAAAAAAAAAAAAAAGGAGGAGGAGGCTAAAGGTCAATGCTGAGCGTGTGAGAGGTCAGCACCGTTCCCTGATGATGAAAACGTACGGTGCCTCTGTTTGTGTGGCGGTGTACTGTTGCTGTGGAGGAGGACGCCTCTTCGGGTCGGGTCAGGCTTCCGGTGCTTTCCTCTTAGAGCCTTTGGTTCTGCTCTCCGCTCCGTCCGCCTTCCTGCAGCCTTTGGGGCGGCCGGCGGCGGCGGCGCAGCTGGACTCTGAGCCGGCGGTCCGGGCCTGGCCGGCTCCTCCCTCCGCGTCGTCGTGCTCGCCGCAGCAGAGCTCTCCCGCCGCGGCCCCGGGGCGCAGCGCCCCCTCCTGGTGGGCCCTGCAGAAGGAGTTGGGGCAGAGCTGGCAGAAGGCCTCTGAGTTTTTCCCACAGACGTCACAGTGATGCCAGGGGCAGTCCCAGCGGCCTGCAGGGGGCGCAGGACAAGAAAAGACAGAGCCTCAGTATTCCACATGTTCATATTCATACATCATAAATGTCTTCATATTCCGTCATGTTGCAAATGAAAACTTTAATGCATTTTATGGGGGATTTGACGTAATAAACCAACACAAAGTAGAGCTGAACCGGGTATCCCTTAACACTCTTATAACCAACCTGTCGACGCCGACAGGATTCGGCTCGTACTCCCCATTACTGTAATTCCTGAACCGTTTAACATATCAAAAAAATTCCCAAAGTGCAGGAAAGCTGAGACATTGCGCTTTCAGGGCATATGAGATACATTACGGTATCCACCTGGGAAATTTGTGATATGACCTTGACCAATCACAAGAAAGATTCTCCGTAAGACCTGAACGGTTGGCCGCATTCAAAACATCCCCAAAGTATTAGAAATGCATAAGAGGGGCTTTCCAACGGTGTATAATGTGTGCATGTTACGGAGCTTCGTGTTGTATCAACAGAGTAGCGGTGAGAGAGAGAGAGAGAGAGAAGACGGCAGAGGACGATTTGAAATCGCGCATAAAACTATGGAAATGTCTAAAAGAAAATCCAGCAGACAGACAAAGTGACCCAGAAGGCTGATATCTGAATGCAGTGGACATGAGAGGCATAAAACCAGCGAACCGGGTTCTGTCAAATGTCTGCACAAGCTAACGGTTTTCATATGAATGCTGCTATTGGCTAAATGTTAGCTCCATCCTGATTCCTGCATAACTTGTGCAATAAATATTTATTATGCTGAAAATAAAATGGTGACCTTCCAAAAATAATGCCCTGAGTAATATTTTTACCAAAAGTGAATTTGGAAAAAAAATAAAATAAAAAAATCACCACATTTTTTTTTTTTTGCCATAAAATGAATTAAGGAAGAAAAAAAAAAACAAAAAAAAACAAAAAAAAAAAAAAACAGCAACAACAAATCATCCAAGTGAGGGATTAGTGACCTGTACAGTGTGTACCCTGCCTCTTGCCCTTTGACCCCTGCAGATAGGTACCAGCACCTCTCAATCTGAAGTGTGCTAGATAAAGTACGGATGGTTGGAAATAAAAATCACTTTTGGCAAAAAACAAATGTGAGGTGTGCAGAGAGGGATTCTGTCTGCGGCTGGAGAGGAACTGCTTTAGAGTCCAACACAAAAAGATGAAAACGCCTGAAATCATTTTATAAAATCAGGCATAAAAACTTGTAAGTTGGAAGCCAGGCTTCAGTTTTCTCTGCATTTATGTAATACAGTTGAGTTGAAATTGTTTGCCCCTGTCATCTTGAAGTTTTTGTTCAGTAATAAACCTGGACATTTTTTTTTCTCTCTTTAAACTGTTTGATCACAATTTTTAATAGACAGAAATGTAAACTATCAAATACTGACAACTGAGGTTGTTTTGGGAAAAGAAAAAGCAAAAATACAGACTCACTGCACATTTTTTGAGAATTTTACAGCCATAAAATTAAAAAAAAAAAACAGGCGACCCAGTTACACTTACGGTCATAAGAGGGTTAAAGGGACAGTACTATGTTTTTGCCCTTTTATAGTGCAATCAAGTAACTATGTTGCCTTCTGTTGTTATAAAATACAACTTAAAAGAAATTTTACTTTGTAATTTAACACCTTGAAATAGGGCCTCTGTCCCTTTAAAGACTCCTGCTCATGCTGAAAGAATCAAAGCAACACTCCAGGTTTGTTTTATATGAGGGAATAAAATCATAACACGATGGGGAAAAAAAAGTGGATTTTACACAATACTGCACCTTTAAAAAGACTGAGTTCACAATAACAGATTGTTCTCAGCAGATTTTTGTTTCTCTGACTGAAACACTCGAGGTCACACACACTTATCTGAAACTAAAGCAGTCCAACTAAAGCCAACTGAGCACAGCAAACATGCCACTAGATGGCAGTAATGTTCCCAAAAATACCCACAGACTGAGCCACTGACCCATGAAAATGGAAGACATTCTTTCTGTTGGTTTTTAATCCCTTTGATTATTATAGTTTCTCTCATGCCCACTGTTATTTTGCACTTATGTGTGAAATGTTGTACAATTATAAGTATATATACACCGATCTAATATACACCAATCTCATATTATCGGCCCGATGTTGGGGGAAAAAAATTCTACATCTGTTTTCAGTGACATGCCCAATCCATAATGTAGATGTATTCAGTATAATAATGTTTCGTGCTCTCAGCGACGTCATGCTATATTAACTATTTTACATTATATTTAGAATTTCTAATTCCACTTTCTGAACCATTTGAAAGAAGTTTGTTACAGTTTATTTTTACATGTTTGACCAGAACAGTCAACCTGTTGCTTTTGTCAGTTTCATCTTTATGTTCCATCGACTGTTTTCCCCCTTATCTGCACTGACTGAACAAATAACAGTAGTTTTTACATATTTATACTGAAGCCTGTGTTCAAGTGTACTCTGCTGGTTAACAAATAAATGTGTAATTCAGTAAATGTATGCCTGTTTAAAAGACATATTTTAAGTCAAATCAACATGTTTCTGTATCAGCCGATGCTAAACCTCAGAACATTGAATCGGTGTGTTCCTGTTCCACACAGATCAGTCCTATTTTACAGCAGATGCTTTTTTTTTCCCCACTCCAAAAAAAAAATGAACGAAAGCAAAACTACCTGTTTTCAACTATTTTCTATCTTTACAGCTCTTTGAATGACGTCTGCGTCACCATGGTTACAGTATTAAAAGCAGAGGCTGTAATCCTAGGACGACGGGGGGTGGGGGGGGGGGCTCTGCTCACCAAATGGTCGTTTGGTGAGGTTCAGGCAGGACAGGTGGTAAGCTTTGGTGCAGTTCTTCTTGTCGCAGAGCACCAGCTGCCCTCCGTCTCCACAGCGAAAACACTCGTCTTCGGACTTCTTCTTTCCCTCGCTTTTCCTCCTCCTGTACTTCCTCTTAAAGCGCTTTCCCTTTGGCTCCGTGTGGCCGTTTGAGTTCTGGGGGGAAAACAGGGATTGAGGCCGTTTCACCTCATGAACAGGCTTTCCTCGACACGCAGCAAACTCTTGAGGCTCACCTTGGGCCGATCCCCGAGGAAGCCGCTGCAGTTGGGAGCGCCGCAGCGGCAGATGGTTTTCTCGTTGCCGAGGCAGTCCAAGTTGTAGTTAAAGGTCAGCTCTGTTCCTGCGTTGGGGAAACGTTCAAGCCAAGCAATGAGAGGAGGAAAACATAAAGGCACATTCTACATTTACTGTGAAGTGGTCTGACCTGCCGGTACGTCGCAGACGGCGAACAGGCCAACGCGGGTGTCTCCGTTCACAGTCCACTTCTGAGTCTCACAGTTAGGCTGGCAGCTGTGGTTCATGAAGCGGGAGTAGTTTCCTTTTGGACCCGCGTCAATGATTCGGTCCTTTAAAAAGCCCAAACAAGAGGGGAAAAAATAAAAATACAATCACAAGTAACACTCCTACTCTCGTTAGCTCAGATCTCGCCACCAGGTTTAGTCATTAGCAGCTTGTAGTATCGACTACTGTAATGTTACAGTCGTCTGCCACGCAACACTCCCAATGCAATACAGTTTCTGTAGCTCCCAGCAGAGAGGGGGGGCCGCTGCCGCGTCGGAACAGCGCCCTGCTTCACTGCAGAGCACAACGGGTCTGGGCTGGGCTCAGCCGGCCTCCAGAACCAGGCGGTTCCCACTAATCACCTTGTCGATGGTGAGCATGTAGAAGTCGGTGATGTTGTTTTCGTGGGCGTACTTGATCCTGGCCCTGCACTCCTCCTCATCGATCAGCTCCCCAATGTACTCGTTCACAAACTCGCCCTGTTGGGGAAACATACCGACGCTTTTATTTTGGAGAGACGGGATTGTGTTTCTTTTTTTCGTTTGGTTCATCGCAATCAAACTTGAGAATTTGAAAGAAAGAGCTAAAAAAGAAAAAAAAAAGTGTTCTATGTTGAGCACATTTAACCACAACCTGCCGATTCTGATCTTGACTGAAAGATTTTTTTTGTTTCCTGAAATGTTGGGATCGCTAATCCACTATTTCCAAATTTTGCATGAACTTGCAATTTTCACCAGTCATCACAACTTTTCTACAAATTTGACCAATCACCTTAACGTTTCCTGTGTTTTCTTCTTTTCTGACCAATCACTGCAACTTGGCTCAATTTTTTTAACCAATCCCTTTAGCCTCCTTTTAATTTTGTTATGATTTAACCATTTATTTGAGACTTTCTCGGGAAAATGGAGCGACTTCAGTCAGAGGCTTCTTCAAATTTGCTGTAACACAGACCACTACAAACAATCTGTCCTGCCAGCCGCCATCACTATCTACAATAACTGAAGAATTTGAAAATGAGTCAGAACATGAAATTTCCTCTCGGGAGCAGTAAAGTATTTTTGAACTGATTTGAACTTTCTGTTTCACAATGTCTCCTGAAAGCTGGAACCTGCGAGATGAAGAATGTAAACGGTAACTTTTTTTTTTTTTTGACAAAAAAAAAGCAAAGGAGGAGAACTGATGCAGGCTCTTTGAGGTAAGGAGAGATTAGACAGGAAAAAGAGACAGGAAGGGAAGGTTGTGTGCAGCAATTTCTATTTTTTTGTAAGACCAAAAAATAAAGCTTAAACAAAAATAGCTACCGTTTGAAAAAGAAGCAGCAAAAATGTGTAATTTGAAACCGCAGCAATTACAAAAAAAAACAAAAAAAAAACATGGCAACATCCTGAAGGGACTGATAAGTTGGTAACAGAGCAGCGACTGTTAACTGTGCGGGTCGGTCAGTCAGATGATTTTTAAAGAGGTGGATAAGAACGATGGATAAGATCAGTTTCACATTCAGGTACTGGCTGAATGACCTCCTCACCTTCTTGATGTCTCTCAGGGCGATCAGCCCCCAGCCCTTTCCTGGGGTCTTGATGATCTTGGTGTCTGGGTAAAGGCGCTTGGTGAAGTCCTGGTTGCAGCAGCGCTCCCCGCTGGGACACACCTGGGGGTGACACTCGTACTGCAGCATGCGGTTCAGGCACTCCGACTCGAAGCCGCACGGGCGCTCGTCGGCCGGCTTGCAGTTGCACTTGGGGATCTCGGAGATGTCGGCGGTGTAGACCTGGACCTTGCCGAAAGGTTTGTTGACCTGCAGGCAGAAGCGCATGAAGACGTCCAAACTGAATGCAGCAACACAGCCGCGCCCTGAGGGGACGGTGAGAACGGAGCTCAGAAACACAGAGGGGTCCGGAGCGGTTCCCACCTTGATGAATTTGTACGGAGGCGGCTTCCGGCTATTTTCCTGAGCTTCCTTGGCTTCCCGTTTTATCTTGATCTCCTTAAATCGAGCCTCGGCCTCCAACAGAGCTGAAGACCAGACAACACAAACGCTTCAGCTTCACTCCGGGTTAGTCTACGGAGTCTTTAGGAACCCGGTAGAAGAAAAGGTTGTTTATTTTTTTTAGATTCAAAGGGGGGAAAAAACAAAACCCTAGTTGTACCAAGTGGATATCATCATTTGTATTTGTCACAATATTGATAAAATTCTAAATTATGTATATGTGACAATATTCCTGAGCCATAAGAACAGATCTATTCAGTCTAATTCTATGCTTTGTGCAACATTCTGGTTTATTATTTATTTTACTTTATATTTAGAATTCCTAATAGCTCTTTCTGAACCATTTGAAACAAAGTTTGTTGCAGTTTATTTTTACATGTTTGACCAAAGGAGTCAACCTGTTGTTTTTGTCAGTTTAACTATAATACTTATTTTCCATTGGCTAATTACACAAACTGAACCAATCAAAGTTGTTCATTCATATCTGACCAAGCTAGTAGAGCTGTTGGTGTATTTCAGTGAGCTGTACTTGTGTAGAGTTACTAAATAGATTTGTAATTCAGCACATTTATGTCCGTTTAAAAAAAGAGAAACGTTTTAAGTCAATCCAGCTGTTTCCTGTATCAGATCTTCAGATATCCGAATCGGAAGCTTCCCTAAAAACAAACATCACAAACCAACTAAACTGCAGGTTTTTACCGTTCTTAAAGACTTTGCCTATCCCGTTCTTCTGGTACTTGCTGCCTCTGTCTCCTTCCATGTAGGGAAACACTCGGCCCTGGTGAGTCCAGAAGTAATCCTTGGAGCCGAAGAAGAAGACCGGGAACTCTCCGATCTCGTGCCGGAGGTGCTGGATGTTTGTGGGGACGTTTTTGGGGTGGTGGATCTCTGCTGGCCACCACCTAGACAGGAATCAGGAGCAGTTATCGATTTTACGCCACACACACCGGAGCAGGAAGCATTCAGCCGTTCCTCCCACCTGTATGTCCCCAGCTTGACCCATATGATGTCTCTGTACTTTGGTTTCTTGCCGGCTCGGCAGTCGTTGCAGAACCAGCTCCCGTCGGGCATGGCGATGTTGAGGCAGTCGGGGTGGAACGCTGCAGGGCACGACTCGCAGCACAGCAGCTGTCCTCCTGCCGGACACGGAGACGCAGTCAGAGCAGAACGAAAACTCAACACGCCAACTAGTCCTTAAACAATCATCCAAATTGTAGTGCTTTAAAAACATACAGCGCCTTTTACAAATACTCTTAAATTTTAACATTTTATCCTCTTACAAACACTTGAATAGATTTGATAAGAATTTATGCCAGACATCTCATCTTCAGCCTTTCCAAGGCATACAAAGAAAAGCAATAATCACAAAATCACAACTAAGAGGCTCAGAGGGGGAGAAAAGCTCCACCTCAGGTGAGAACATTCATTAGTTATGGAGTCCAAACATCTGGGTTTAACAAAAGAGCCGTTAAAGTTTTCCACAAGTCATGCAGGGAAAACGGAGGAAATTATAAGGCCAGCGAGTTTTATGAAGCAGAATAAACATTTTGTTTAAAATGATCAAAAAGGTCCTGAACATTATGGAAGTGTGCACAAGCTTTGACCTTTAGACGGGCTTCATGTGACATATAATTATGTTCAACTTAAACACTTTTTAAACAGAGATTTTCTGTAATGCCAAAAATTTTATGTTTGAGTTACTAAAAAAAAATAAAAAAATAAAAAAGAAAAAATAGAAAGAAACCAAAATGAAGGGGAAAGAAAAAAAACCTTTTGATGTTCAGTTGGTGGAACAGAACTACAGGAAGTGTTGACCTCTGGCTTTGACTGGGCCAGAAATCGATTTTCAAAATAAAACTTTTGGTTTTTGAAGATTTAAATTTTGGAAAATCTGAATCCCTCCCCCCCGGAACCCCCCACCAATGCACTCCTTGTGTTTCCACAGTTCAGAGTGAAGTCGGCACACAGAGAGCCGCCATCGATCCGCAGAATCTATTCTACGACAGAATAAAACAATATTACAAGAAAACAGTCGTAGTAACACGAGAATAAACTATATTACAAGAATAAAGTCGTAATATTAGGAGATTTTATGAGAACTTATGAGAAAAATTATCCAACCTTTTTTTATTATTAAGAAAGCTTTTTTTACTCATAATTTTATAATTTTTTTTCTGGTAGAATCACATCTTTGTTGTGCTAATATATCTATATTATCAGTATTAAACATAAATTCTCATATCCTGGCACAGAAAGGATTATTGAAGTACAAGACACTTTTTAAAACATATTTTCTGTAAATCGAAATCTCTTTTTCAGAAAAGAAAGTGAGGGAAAAAAGGAAGATTAAAATTGGAAATCGAATCTGGTACAAAAAAAAAACTTGGATATCCATATCTCCTAGTCGTACTGTGGTTATTGATTTGATCCCACCATAGATACATACTTAATGGGGCAGTAAATATGGTAAAATGGAATTCATTAAAAAAAAATTACAAATTAAAAGTAGGTGAGAAATACTACAGCAGATTTCCCAGGACCCTCTGAAAGCCACCAGTTGCTGAGTGATTTCACCGTGCGCCGTCCTCGCTGACCTTTGGAGCAGACGAAGCACCAGCTGACATTGACGTGGCTGTGGTGGCTGTAGCCCTTCTTGGCGTTAAAGTGGTTGGTGCAGATGATGGCCGTGTTTGTGATCGTCTCGCTCCCGGCGGCGACGCACAGGTCGCCCACGTGGTACGCCACGGGGCATCGCAGGCAGCGCATCAGCCGTCCTGCAGCACACAGAGCGCCGCGTGCGGCAGGTTAGACCAGCGGCGGCCGAAAACCTGAAAACCAACCCGATCGACGGGCCTGACCTTTGGTAGCCTTCTGCTTGGTGCGGCAGCCGTAGTGGCAGCTGAGGCAGGTGTGGAGCGGGCAGCGGAAGCCCTTGTTGTCGAACACGGTGAGCGGGTTGAGGCGGACGCAGCCCTCGTGGTAAAACTTTCCGCAGTGGGGGACGTGGCAGCGCCGCACCTCGGCCTCAGACTGCTTGCAGATGAAACACGAGTGGAGTCCTGAAGAGGGAAGAGGCGGGCTCAATGGCTACAAGGAGGGAGTACCACGGTTGCTGCAGCAACAAAAAAACTATTTGGGTTCCTACAGATTCCAGGCCAAAATTCCACTTTACCACATTTTCAAGGACATAAAGGAAAAAGTCTGGAACAATAATTTCTTTTGCTTTTCTATCCACAGTTAAAGAGACAGTTTCATGTGTTTTACAGGCACAAACTGCCATTTTATAGCATAACTATGTCAATTATATATATATATATCAAATATGACTTCAAAAAACTTGACTAATTAAACACCGTGATATTGCGCACATATCTCTAAAAATAACTGCTGCTCTACCTCCACCTGGTGGGGACGTTTCCAATGAAACGTCAGATTAAAGAATTGCGGTTTTGTGGTGTTTTCTCTTCATACCCGTGCTGCACTCTTGACATAGCAGCTTGTCGTCGGGTTTCAGGGTTTCACCCAGACAGTGCAGGTGGAACATGCCGCAGCACTGGCCTTCACACGCCACCAGGTCCTCACCGGCCACCTCACACACCTGGAGAAAACACAAAGCATGCCCAGTGTTTGGATGGAAAAAAAATAATAAAATCATAAGAAGGCGTAAAGACAAATTCACTAAAATAAAGAGTGAATAAATCACTAAAGCACTACCTGACAGACAAACTCTTTCTTTCGTTCGCCTTTCTTTGTCCCATCTAGGCTGTCACTTGGAGAATCAGGACGTTCTTCACTTGCAGAACCCTGAAACAACATGCAGAAAACCGATGAAATGAGGCTCAACATGAGTCATTTCCTATGAATCTAATTTCTTAAAGTACCAAATCAACTTTTTTTGATAAACCGTCTAAATATATTACCTCTGTTTCTGTGTTAATTTGGACATTTGTGTGTAAATTTGATTAGTTCTGCCTTATTTTGCCTAAAACCGTCTCAGTGCTGCCCTCCTTTGGTAGAACAGTGCCTATGCAGTTGAATATTCCTATTGGTTGCAGTGTGTCCCTTGGCTCCGCCCACTTTAGTGGATTTTTTTTTTTTTTTTTTTTTTCCCTGACATTTGCCAGAGGTGGAGTTTTGCATCACAGGGAGGCGAGTTACACTTTAACAAGCAAAATCTTTGCTTTACAACAAATTAGGTGAACATTTACAAAGATTTTCCATCAAATTGTCAACTTTATACATATGATTTGAAAGATTAACATGTTTGATATGTAAATACAAGCTGTATGTAAACCGCATTTAAAGGAGGATTTATTACAAGGAAAATATCTAAGCAAATGGATCAATAAATGCATCTGTGTCGCAAAAGAATTTTAATTATGAAAAAATTCAATGTTTTTGGTCCCTCACTTCAGAAAGTGAAACTTATAATACAGTCATATTCCATAAGTTAGTTCCAAAGTTTTGTTTAATTAATTAATTTCACCAAGTTAATTCAGATTATTTTTCTGCTTTAAGCCAATGAAATCATTTAAGATCACACTATTGCATCAAACCGATAATAAATTTTTATCAGAAATGTGAATTTTATTAAATGTTTTTTAAGATTATTTTCAAAAGGTATGTTTAATCTGACAAATGAGTCCCATCGGAACTCATTTAAGTTTATTGAATATGACAGTAGATTCATTTCACAAATGTTTATAGTTTGCAGACGTCTTATGTGAAGTCGTTTCCACTCAGAGGTGTGTGTGTGTGTGTGTGTCTGACCTCGGTGTCAGGACAGGGAGAGGAGCGTCTCTTCTTTGGAGCCTTGGAGGCGCTGGCCTGGTTCTCTCCATCCTGCCTTCTTTTCCTCCGCCGCTTTGGTTTCTCCACATTCTGCTCATCTGTTTCAGGCCACAAGTTTGACTAGGATTAGTTCAAAGCACACAAAAAATCTCGAGCAGTAACTGATATTTAACATGGGGGAAGAAAAAAACTCATTTATTTTAGGTGATCAAATCCCATCTCTGGTAGTGAATCAGACCTTTTGACTTCTTTGTTCGCTTTCTTGGTTCTTTTAGATCTTTGATGTCGGTTTTCTTCTTTCTTCTCCACTTTTTGTTTGTGTCCTCTGAAACCAAGGCCTGGGAAAGTAAACTTTGCGTGAGTGTGATTGAGTTAAACACCAGATATCTAAACTAAATCGTCCGCAACAAAGAGGCAAAGAGGAAAGTGTGATGCTGTGTGTGTGTTTACCTGCTTTTCTGCCTTCTTGCCAGTTCTCCGTCTCTTTCTGGGCTGCTGATCCTTGTCTGCTGCAGCGTCTGCTAGCGGCCTTTTACACCTCTTCTTTTGCTCTCTCCTCCCTAAAACCAAAATGGTTAAAGATATTTAACTAGTTTGAGTAAAATAAATGATAAATTCATTATTGCAGTTTTAGTTTTATTTCCTTCAATTTCAACCAAACAAGATTAGAGCTACAACTAGCGATTATTTTAGTAGATGATTATTCTGACGATTAATCGAGAGAGAAAAAAAGGTCACATTCGGCTAATTTTTCATTTAATCACTTACGCTTATTTTGTACATTAAAAACACAATGGAAAAATGCAAACAATTTCCTGTTTTTAAAATAAGAAAATAAACATTTTATTACTTAAAATGCAGCAGCAGGCAATGGTCTTTTCTTTTTTGGTCTTTATACTCCGATAAACGATTAATCGATAACTGAATTAGCTGACAATTTTTTCTCTAATTGATTAATCACAATTAACCGTTTCAGTTCTAAACAAGATTTCTTTTAACTTAATTGCCAAATGTATAACTCTTCAATGAATCTTGATTAAATCCAGATTTAATCATCAGGATTTTTGTCAAAAAAAAAAAAAAAAAAGTCAAACTATATGTTCTTTTCCTACCACTTCTCAAATGTGCATTAATTTTAGTTTAATCCATCATATAAAAGTGATGTGTTTGTAATGTGATCAAATGTGAAAATATTCAAGAGGTCTCCATAGTTTTGCAGATTTGTTATACACTAAAGGATGCAGACTGCTGTACTATGTATTAAAAAAAGAGAATGAAAAAAAAGACGCTTTATTTTCATCTAACCTGGAAGAGCAACCTGAGGCGAGGCGTCCTCTGGGTCATCAGTGGCCGTGACCGGCTTAGCTTTCCTTCTCCTCTTGGGGACAACACCGTTGACTGATGACGCTTTCTTTTTCCTCGCTAGCTTGGCGGGACGCTGAGCCACTTTGGGCCGTCTCTTTTTCTTCTGGGACTCAAACGTTTGAGTTCGTGCATCTGGAGGAAAAGCTACAGGATTCTACAAAGAGAATAAAACATGTATCAAATCATTTTAAAACGTTTGTAAGTCTCACTTTAAGCCCAATTCAATTTCCAACCGCTCTTAGCGTGTTCTGAATTAGTTTCAATCCCTCGAGAAAAGGTTTTTTGGAGTCATCAAAAATAAACTTGCCGGCAGGGAGGGGACGTCCGGGCCCAGCCTGGGTTCCGTCTCTCTGTGCGTCTCGTCAGTGGGATCCATAGTCAGCTTTTCCAAGATGAGAGGGTTCAAATGGGGCCCATCCCCATCGTAAGTAAACCCAAAGCTGTCAATGCGCTGGTCTGGCGCCATGCCGACAGCCTCTTTGGCCTGAATGACTCCCATGTTCCACTGAGCCTGGAGGTTACGGGGAACTAAGGGAGCCATCTGCAAACCAGACAAGACATGGACTCTGCAGCATGCGACGCTTTGAGATTTGTTTTTTTGTTTCAAATATTAAGTTTCTCTAAAGTATTTAAAACTCTTGAACTTTTTGTCACAACCACAGAACTTAACATTTTACTGGGATAGAACAGAAAAGTCGCTAAATCTTGAAGCAACAGGAGAAAAGGATGTTACATATTTCCAACATGGCAACGCAACAAGCACCCAAAATTATTTTAAGCTGCATCTTTCACACGCAAACACAACTTCATCCATTCAGTTAAGAGTTGAGTTCTGTGTAATATTAGATGAACTCTTACACGTCTTGTAAAATAAACACGTTTCCACAACAGCTCACTACTGTTGGTAGTGTCAGGACAGTTTGGGAAGAATTTTTCATCTCAAGGAGGATTTTTAATATCCTGGTTAAATAAGGGTTGATCATGTTGGTGCAAGGAGCGGCCATATTGGATGTCGAAGTCGATGTTTGAAAAATTCTCAGACTTTCCAAGTGGGAAGTTCAACTTCGGAGGAGCATTCCAGTTGATTTTTTTTCCCAACTCGGAAGTCAGAATTTCCAGGTTCCGACTACAAATGGAACGAGGAATTTAATCTAAACCATTCCATTATTGTCAACAACACATTTAGAATACAATAAGTTTTTCTCTGGTAGGAAAGGGAGGATTAAATCATTGTAGATCCGAAACTTGAACATTTTTCACGTTATTAAAAGAAAGACATCCAGTTTGCAAATTCTTTCGGGCTCAGAAGAATAAAAAGTGAGACATTCTGCCTAGTGTTAGCAATAAGAACAGGATTTGGGTCAATCTCTCTTTAACAATGTTTGCTGTATTAAGCGAAGTTTAATAAATTAAATAAAAGCAGATTTGGGTTATCTGAAGTCTGATTCTCAGTAGAAGTCAGTTTATAAATGTGACACTATTTGCTATGAAATTAAAGATAATGAAAAGCATGGTTAAAAGACAAGTGCTTTGTGTTGCATTTAATATTTTCCATTGTAGAAAATTTTTAATTTTCAACAATAATTTTGCTCTAATTAAAGTAAAAAAAAAGTTAATCTGCATCAATCACCGGTTGTGGCTGATCTTTTATATTTTTTGATAAAGTGGAGTGTTTAGTTGCTGCAGGATATATTAAAAAATTAAAAATCAAGTAGTAACTAGTGATGGATCCAGCAACACAGATGCGTCAAGCCCATAGACAAAACCCCGTGTCGATGCGCGTAATACTTTCAGCAAGTCACGTGACTGACACAGGAACTGTTTCGAAATGACACTGCCGCGCCAAACTGTGTTTATAAGGAAGCGAATCTGTCAACGCGATGCATTTGCCAAAATAATTCTTGATCTTTTACGGTACAGCGTCAACTATGCAGGAGCCTCAAGACAAACCAAAAGTTTCATAGTTTGGGACCATTTTGATCTTACATCAGAAAATAAGGCATAGGTTATCACTTTGTTGTTGTTTCATCCGGTTCTTCTCAGTTTCTACTTGATCTACCTGAATCCAAATTCAGATGAAATCGACTCTTAGTTTACTTCCATATTATGTTCTGCAGGTTAAGTGTTGCATATGTTTGACAGAACTGTCTTATTTAAATAAATCCACCTCCTCAATGCTGAGGCGTCATGGGGCCAGGCATCAGGATGAAGTCCCAGACACACAGGATAAACTACAGCCATTCTTCAAATTACTCAGTTGCTTTTTATAAATTATTTCATATAAATATATTGTTCACTTAATTGTTTTCTACAGCAGGAGAAGTTGTGTCAAAAAAGCATAACAGACTAAATTTCAAAATGTTGGAAAAACTTTTTTTTTTTAATTAAAATTTGTGGAAAAACAAAAAAACTCCAGTCCACAAGCATCGTCATTCCAAACACGTTCACTTAAATTTTCACTTTATGGTAGATGCTCACATTATTTATTGACTGTATCTAAGAATATCAAATATATTTTGAATTTAACTGAAGATATGACATAACACAATATATATAATACACAATAAAATACAACGACTTAATTCTTATTGTACAGACTAGGCCATCAAATCAGTCTGTCAACTACGTTGCCTGTAGGGATTTTTAATGTCCAGCAGGTGTCAGTATTCAGTGACACAGTATCAATACAGTTTTGCTATGGATCGAAACGCTTCATGACGCCTCATTTACCCATCACTAGTAGTAACGAAGCTCTCCCTGCTCATAAAGAAAATGGAAAAGGTAACTAACCTTTCTATGAGCAGCACTGGAGGCTGGTGGTTTGTTTCTCTGGCTGAGCTCCACATACTGCTCCTCCCCAGTGAAGGACACCATGTTCTTCTCAAAGACAAAGCCTCTCTCTGGAGCGTCACCAAAATACTGGATGTGGTAAAGGAGACCTAACCTGCTGTTTGAGGCTACAGACGACATAAAAACATGGGCGTTACAGCAAAATATACCAAAGGCATTATTTCTCCTATTAATAAAGCTCCAGTGTTTATGGTTGTCACCTTTCTGTTTCTGTTTGAAGTGACTGTTGAGTTCTGGGTCTGTGGTCACCATGCAGGGCCACCATGGGTACCCCGACACCTTGGTCCAAACCAGATCCCCCACGCAGAACCGTGTAGGTACAGGGCGCTCTTCTGTTATTGGCTCCGGCTGTTCGGACACGGCCGTGGGCTGAGGAGGAGAAAAAACAAAAACATATTTACTGCTGGCTGACTTTACTGACGCCCGTTACCGTCCATTAGATGCTGCTCTCTGTGTCTGGCCAGGTGTTACACACAGAACAGCCTGCTGCTCTGCTCAGTCATTCAATGACTCTCAGTCTTGAAAATAGGCATAATCTCATCTCTGCTCTTTGGGTTTGATTATCTGTTCTTCAGCGCAGCGTCATGGCAACGCCTCCAGTTTGTCAGATATTGGCTGCAGCCGGAATAAAGACATTAACTTTCTGATGCGTAAATGTGAAACTGTAGCTAGCAAACATATACAAACAGATATGCATATAATACTGTATATTTGTTCATTTCCATCCCCTATTGATTTTTTAAATTAAACATCTTTTTTGGTTTTCTATTTGGGGAATTTTGCTAGATCTGGAACTAATGATAATTTTAGTAATTGATTATTCTAATGACTAAACGGACTTTTTAAAAAATGTGTATGTATAGTTTTAAAGAATTTAAACCAGGTTAAACTAAAACTGCCACTCGAGTTTTGTGTAGATTATATTAACAGACCAAGGATTTTTTTTTTTTAATTGCAAAATGTATATGTCTTTTGTGCAGTTTTGGCTTAATTTCTACTCTGAGTGTATTCTTTCAGCAAAGAAAGAATACTGGAGTCTGTATACTCCAGTTAATTCAATAATCAATTCATCACGATTCATTTGTTAAATTTTTACAGAAAAAAGAAAAACAGAACATTTTAAGAACAATAATATACAATAATAATATTCTTGTATATTACATTTGAAAACTGTAGAATACCTCAGTATCAACAGCTAAACCAGCAAAATAAAACACTTGATAGATATTTTTCCCTTTTGGCTTTCTACCTCATTAGCCGCTTCCGCTTCTCCGATAACCTCCGTGTGGTCAGGCGTCTCCATGGCGATGACAGAGCTGCGGTTCAGAATAAGTTTGGGTTTGTTGGGTCTCCCCCTCCTTTTCTTCACTTCCTGTCCCGACTCGGGTCCAGGTGAAGCGCTCTCTGTGGCTGTGACCAAGCCGGTCCCGTCTGCACAGGAAGGCTCCAGCGGGGGCTGCTCCGCCGCCTGCGGTACGGTAGCCTTCAGCTCGGCCTCGGCATGAGGCGTGCGGTTGTGCTGGTGGGCGTCGTTGGTGGCGGGCGCCTCGTCGCCTTTCAGCATGGGCGGCTCTGGGGTGCAGAGCTTGGGCAGAGCGTCCTGGTCGCCGTTCAGCACCAGGGAGGTGAGGTCCTTCAGCCTCTCGTGGCTGTGGTTGCTGTGGTTGTGGCCGGACATCTTCTGGAGGACGCCGTCCTGGAGCGTGGCGGCGAGCTGCGCGGCGGCTTTGTCCATCAGCAGAGCCGGGTCGCTGCCCATGTCCGCCCGGCCCTTCAGGGTGCTCAGGGACTCGGGTGGCTGCTTCATGCTGATCGGGTTGGATGGTTCAGGCATTGCAGGCAGGGAGCTACCGATGCCGTCCATCCCATCTGACCCGTCCACGCTCACCGAACTGCAGCGGGAACAAACATACACACCAGTGAAAGGGCCAGAATCATGCATTTTCCAGCCACATTGAATCATTATATAGTACAACCATGTAACTATGTTAACTTCAGTCGTTTTAAATGTATATTAAATATGAATTAAAAGAAATTTTATATACATTAATGTCTTGAAATTGGACCCATCTCTTTAAAAACTCCTGCTCTTTCTGAAACTTTGCCTTCAGGAAGTCATCACACCATGGCTCCTCTCATAACGTTTTTACCAGCATTGCACTGAGAAGTAGCTCCGATAAAGAGCTCAACAGATGTGCAGTTCCACCAGGTGTTTGCTAATTGCTGCTGGCTAGTCTGAAGGAGCTGAGCGGGGGAGTCACAGGGGAGGGCTGCCCCGTAAGGCCGAAGCGCGAAAGTTTGGAAACTGCAGCATCGAGGAGGAGCTTTGTCCTCGAAGGCAGAGCAATGTCCAGCTGAATGGTTGCCATGGGAGATTAAAGGATTTCTCAAACAAGCATGAAAGAATCCAGGTAACACTCCAGGTATGTTTTCAATGAGGGAATAGAATTATAACATGATGTAAGGCTCAAAAAAGCTGATTTTCCATAATACTGGCCCTTTATAATACAACAGGCTAATTCCTCTTTGATCAGACATGACGCCTGATTGACACGTCCTCTTTAAAATGGCAGGTTTTTTAAGGTGAAACTGTAAAAATAATCAAAACAAAGAAGCCTGAAACATTCCCTGCACATCAAGTGAGAAAATCCCTCTTTTTTTAAATGAATGTGCTGCACCACAATGGGAAACTGTAACAGTAAACCATCACCTCCAGCACACTCTGTAACCTTTAGCATCATTTATGTCAGGTGTGAGGATATTTTGCCCAAAGCAGAAACAAGAAAAACAGGCAGTGTCTTATTTGCATGAAAGGTGTGTATTCACGACCATCAGACATAACATTGCAAATTTAATTCCAAGCATTTCTTTTGAGTGCTATGCAGCTACCCAAATAGAAAAAACCCGAAACAAAGCACACAGAACATCTAAATTGCCAGATGTGGCCCAGAAGCTGCCTGCATTATCCAATTTAATACATTACTGGCTCATTAGTTAACCTGTAGACACCTTGTAAAGTTCAGAACAGGAAAATGATTCAACATAGACAATATAAAAAGGGAGTTCAGTGGCGTTGTGCTGTCTGGAGGGCTTAACTGTGTGTGGGCCCCCAAAATTCTATTTTATTTAGGGCCCCTCTCAGCATAGGGTCGCCCTGAGAGTTCACTGCAATAATAAATTCATCTCTAAGCAACGGCGTTTTGGAAATTATACAATAAACTGACATGGTTTTACACATAAATGTACCCAAACGGCATACTTAGAACGTTAAAACCTACATTATTAACATAAAAATACGTGGAAAAGCACAACTGACGAGGTCTACGCCAGTTTATGTTCAGTATATCCATTTTAAAAATCAAATAAGGACACCGAGTAGCCGGAAATTCTCTCACCAAGACATTACTGAGTTCCCTTGGAAGAAGAGCGGCTATGGTGCTAGCTGCAGACCGGGGCCAAGCAGGGTGAAGGCTCCCCCGTATTCGGCAAAAGTCCCAGTGAGTGGGTGGTGAAAACTGCTACTAACAATCGTTGCAAAAGCCGCGGAAACTGAAGCAGCTGACAAGCAGGAGCGAAGCGAACCGAAGGCCGAATAATTGCTGAAAGTCAACGCGTTTCAGTTAGACTTAATAATGGAATTAATATTGGCGTATAATGCGGGTAACATTACCAGTAGCAGCACAAGAACACGGCTAAAATACCATACTCGGCGTCAAAACACCCGCTTTTTACCGGCTAGCATGAAACAGGAACTTCAGCTATCATGTCATGCAAGAAAGGCTCCGACTATAACCTGGAGATAAAGGAGCGATGCTGGAAATCTCATGGATTCAAGCAACCGAGAAATTCCCTGTTGAGCAGCATCTCTTGTCATCAGTAGTCAGCCATTACACCGGACTCCAGCAAATAGACAAAGCCGCCTCCAAAATGCTAAATGGAAAACTTATTAGCCAAAAGGGTTCAAACAACTCCTTGACAAACAACGGAAATAGTAACGGCGATGAGGTTAATGTGTTTAAGTTGCTTAGCCATTATTTCAAAGTCATTCTTAAATTGTAGGCGCCATGACAGCTTGTTGCAAGAAAGCTAACCGTGGCTAACTTGAGCGTACCATAGAAGCCAAGCCAAACTGCTAGCTTAACGTTAGCATAGTTGTCGGCTTGCTAAAATGGAAGCCCGGCCTGAACAAATGTCCGCTAAAAAGCTCATCCTAGCAAACAGCTTCGGACTGACAGTGTCATAGAGGACCGCTTCTCTGTGTTTACCTGTTGAATATCCTCTAGTGTGGTTAAAGGGAAAAATTGCTCATATTCATCCTGGAAAGCGAATCATTTCATTCAAGTCGAATAAAAAAGCTTGCGGGAAACTCAAACTCCGGGGCCGACCAGCGGGAAAAAAGCTCACTTCCGATTGGTCGCGAGCAGAGCTGCGAGTATCCAACCGGTTCTTTCAAAAAAAATCCAACCGTAGAAAGGAGCTGACCTCGGTGTCCCCTCTCTGCTTTCACACTACTTTTTCTTTCTTTTTCAGTTTTACAAATATGCACAAAATGTCGAGAGTAAAACGTCAATTGTACTTTTAAACGCACGTCATTTAAATACAATAAAGATATGACCGAAAATCATAACTTTTAATCAAAACTCACCTACATAAGTGAATTGTATTCAAATATAGTTGCTTTTCTAAATATGAAACTTTTGCGTTAGATTTTGCTCATTTGTTGGACTACTTTAACCAGCTTTTGTTGATCTGTCTTTATCAATTATAATTTAGGGTGAAAATGTTATTTTGAGGTCTACTGCTAGCTTTATTGGTGGCATAATTCAAATCAAAATGCTTTGTTAATCCCAGTGGGAAATTGTAACTCATATTATCTAAGAATCTTCTGAACTGTTGTAGCAGTGTGTGATACAGCAACCCTGAAGAAGTCTGATTAAAGGCTCTATTGTTGTATTATAGTCTCATGACGAGGATGTTCAGTAATGTTGTACAATTGTACAAATAATTCCAACTGGCAGAGTGCCTTGTATTTATTGTTGCATCTCCGGTCCAGTCTGTGGTCCAGGTGAACAGAGAGGTACACATACTCCTCCATCCATTTCTTCTCCCAGTTTGACCTCACCTTGTTCTGTGGACTGTCTTTCTGTCTTCTGGCTCTTATTTACAGGCTGGATTTAGGGGTGTGTAGGCCCCTTGCCTTAGAGTAGTAGTAAAATGGACTATTTACACAAGTTTCTTTTTTTATATATACATATTGAGATGGACTGAACATGTTCAAAGTTTTAGGCTAAACTCTAAAAATGCATTTGTCTTTTTTGAAAAATTCCTTGTAAGTAATGGAATCATTTCTATAAATGTCTCCATCCATAGAAAAAAAAAACACAAAAACAACTATACCACGCTACACCAGGCTTGCATGATAAAATACTGGCACTGATATAAATAAGGGATACATGGAACATGTACTCATAGCTTGCTGTTGTTGCACAAAAAACAAACTGTATAAAGAAATAGGACCATAAGTTTTCTTTTAGAACTTCTTGTGGAAATCCATAAGTCTGGTTCATCAAGTTTCCAAATGCCTTAAGTTGCCTCATTCATCAGTCAAAATGATTGTATGCAAACACCATTGAAATGTCCTTTAGTCATAATGCTGAGATTAACATATTTTGATGTGGAACATGTACATCAACACTAAGACAAAATCAAAAGACTTTGTGAAGGTCCCCACTGAAGTTGGTAAATGAGTCATATCCACAGTGGAACAAGTTCAGCACTGATATAGGCTAAAAGGCCACTCATAGAAGAAGGTTACTCCCAAAACAACATGCAAAGGCAAATTACAGTCAGCTAATGCACTCAGGAACAAAAATCTTATTTTCAGAAATACACCCCGTGGTCTGATGAAACTAAACTTGAAGTATTTGGCCATAATGATCATTTGAAGGAACGCATCATCCCGGCTGTTAAGTATTTTGGTGGCGTCGTCACACTGTGTAGAAATTCTGCTGCCGGAGGAACTGGTGCATCTCATAAAATACACAATGAGAAAATATTAAGATAATTTAAAGCTTGAACACAAATGGGTCTTTGAAATGGACAATAACCGTAAGCAGATCACCAAATTACTTACAAAGTGGTTTAGTGACAACAAAGTTAACGTTTTGGAGTGGCCATCACAAATCCCTGATCTCAATCCTCAGTAAGCCATTTAAAAATCTAGGTCAAGTTAAACAATTGAAATGTAAAATAAACAAGTCTTTCAATATTCTGATTGTGCTTTTATAGCGCCACCTTGTGGTTTGGCACTGTTCTCTGTGGCATGTGTACACTGTAGGTCTGAGTCAAAGGATTCTGTTACAGTTTGTCCAGAATTTGAAATGTTTGAGTTTCACATTGGTAAAACTTCAGTTCAGTTAATTTCAATTATATAGCGCTGACAGTGGGTGTTTCCTCAGGTCATTTTACAAAAAAACAACAACAAAAAACAGACAAATAAAATAAAAAAAAAAAAAAAAACAGTAGATGTACAAAAATATAAAATCAACTTAGTTTAATCATAAAGACACAATAAAAGTCAATCACACTCAATTTTATTGTAGTAATACCACCATACAGTGAGTCAAGTTCGGCTCAGTTAAAGGCGGTGAAATGTTTTTTATCTGAGGAACTGAGCAGATTGCGTCAAGTAACTGAATTTTCAGCAATCCCTTCTTGTTAGCTTGCATGTAGCAACAGTGGAGAGGAGAACTCCCCTTTAACAGGAAGAAACATCCAGCAGAACCAGAACCTGGCTCACTGTGACTGTGCTGCTGAGATTGACTCTTTTTTTTCTTTCTTTTTTTTTTTTTTACATGAAAAGGTATACATAGTTAGTAGAGGCAGAAGTTCCTTTGGTCTCTGTGTCTAGAAGGAAGGATTACACATAAGTCAACTGTATGTCTACAGAGACACTTGACAATACAACAAATTAGTGGCTAAAAAACACCTCCTCCTGGTGATTTGATCCTCCAGTTATACATAAAATTAATTATGAGGTTTTGTTTTCTTATTACCATCGTCACATTTGGAACACCGTAAAGACATGAGGCCACCGTAAAGGCATCATGCTGAAAGCAAATTGTCTTTTAGGCTGGCTTTTACTTCAACTTTATTAACTGTTCGAGAATTTTATTTTATCTAAACTATGGTTTATGACTTATTTTTTTTATCTGAATATTTATTTTACTACTTCTAATTAAATTGTATTTTATATTAAATCACTTTTTTATGTAAACAATCTGACTTTTAATGGCGAATAAAAAGCTTTTATTTTTAAACTTAACCGGAAGCATGTGCTGAACGTAGGTCTGACGTCATTCAGAAGCTACCCTCGACTGCTTTCTGTCATGCGCGTGAAAGGAAAGGAAGGACATGACATGGGGTTATATTTTCCACTGACCACATAAACGAGATCCTGACACTGTTTAAGTCCTCAAGTAGTTTGGGTTTCTATGTTTCGCTTTAGTAGGACGTTCAATTAACCTCTAGTAGAAGCTGAGGTTAGCGAGTCGAGCAGCTAGCTTTTTAACTCGCTGTTTAAAAGGAGCAACTTTAGCCCACAGAGCATGGCGTTAATCCTGTTTACGAGGTCCCGGACACCTTTAATGAAAACGTCCCGGTCGTTAAAGAACGAATTCCGGAAAGGTAAAGGTAAGGTTTCTGTTTCGGTCTTTCACTAGCTAGCATTGGCTTTATTATCATTGCAGTGAAGCTAACAGTTAGCTTAGACATGTTAGCATCTAGAAGAGTCCTGTCTTTTCAAGTGCAGCTCGTTCTGTTTGAGTTTTTAGGTGGACTGAATATGACAGCAGCAGATATCAACACCCTGCACATTTTAATTACGATTTCGTTCATTGTGACAGTGAGCAATTTAGTGATTCATTTGAATCATTAAGTAAAACCTAAGGCAACTGGGGTGATAGGGGGACACATGATCAAGTATTCAGGTTATCTGAGGGCATTCCTCTTTAGCGCTGACCTGAAAGCGCCCGTTTACAGTGCGAGGTGATGCTCTTGTTGCCATGGCAAACAGGTGCTCCTCGGTTTACAAAAGCTATATTAGGGAAGAAAGATTAAAATATGTCACAAAACACACAAAAACAATATTTGCCATGCAATAAACATTCATTAAGTAAAGCAAAACCGATGACTCAGTTTCACAATCTGCTTTGATAAATTTAGCGTTTTGAGTTTTGTGTCTGATTTTGTGTCAGTCAAATAACTTGCAGCACATTTCCTCTCTGCCTTCTGAAAAGTTGTAGTTAGCAGGTCAGACTTCAAGGAATGAAAATCTGTCCAGGCCTTGAAAAGGCTGATCGGTGCATTTCTGCTGATTTTTATGTCCAAGATGAAGCACAAGTTATCTAAGGTTTACTCTTAGTTTATCTTAGCGTTGCTCAACATGTCATGACTTTGGAGTATTGCGTAAGAGGAATTATGATGTTTCAAATGTGTCAGAACTGGATCGCTTTCCAGTCGGTACTATAGTAAGGTGTTATTTTTGACTCTCTGACTGGTTTTGATCTGGATTAGATCAGTGCGGCTCGATGTAATTCTGATGAGCCTGTCTAGTAAGCTGATGAATTTCCACGGTGGGTATCAAGATGAAGTGTCCGGTTACGCTTTGGTTATGTAATTTCTAAGTGGATTACAGTGAGGTCAGTGAAGGACTTTGGTAGCATTAGTAAATGTTGAGATAAAACAATCTGCAGTGTTTAAAATGTGTGCTTGAAAAGTTCATAAAGAGTTTTTGTCTGTCTACGTTGCCTGTCCCTGTGCTTTTGGCTGTGGGCCCAAATTACCAGACAGATAGCACAGCTTCCACCAATAAAGGTCAACACCTTTTATATCTCCACTTGAGACAGAGGGAGCTCAGTTCTTCTGTTTTGGTTTTAAAGTTCCTGTTGCCCAGCACTGTGTTGTGCCCTCCTGGTGAACCCTACGCTGTAAACATGCCCTGGCTGCAGTGTAACATTAAAATCTAATGTTATATTTTTATAACCTTATATCTAATTTTCTCAATTTTAAGCCTATATTTGTTTTCTTTACAGGTATATTTAATTTATTACTAAAATGTTCAGTTCTGGGTAAAGGATTTAAACTATTTACATCATTTTTATATACAATGACAATGTTTTCTTCCTCACAGTCTGACCAGACTTCAAGTTTTCTCACTTAGGTCGGATAAGATTCCTAACATTATCTCTATTTGCTAAAAACCAGAATAAGTGGATATCTTTATAATGTTTTTTTTTTCTTTAAATTTCTTTGCGTCTGAATTATTTTGTAAATTGTCTTTTAAACTGTCTGACATGAATCAAAGGTGTTCCACAATCTTTCACATATTTTTCACATTAACAAGCTGGAATTCTGTTCAAATCCTCGTGACAGAAGTGGGGTAGTTGAGTGAGATTTGAAGTCTACCATAAAATATTTGGCCAGTTGGATAGACTACTTCCCTTAAAGGGCATTCCAGATGTATATTTTTAGTGGCTAAAATACACATTGAATCTTTAAAAGCAAAGTTATGTTGGGCCCTGTTTACACAGAGACAATTTTAGGTGTATCCACAAAAGTTTTTAATGTTTAGTCTGTTCATCCACATGGATTTGACGTCTCGGGCGACCAGAAACATGCACGGCACCGTTCTGTGTTTCTTGTGTCATTGTGTTTCAGGGCCGCCATACCTACTACATATAATAAGGCTTGTTATTCATTGCATACAAATTACCGCTGTTAGTTGTAATGACTCTGGTCCGATTTTCAAACTAACATTTAGGAAAAACCGCAACACGGTAATCTTCCAATTGAGCTGTCTTCAGAGTCCTTATTATTAGCAATTAGCACCATCAGTAAGATTTGCTTTACTAACTGTAATGTTTCTAGGGAATAGAAACATTAATCTCTTTCTGTTTGCTAGAACACACAGAAACTTGTCTTAACTTAGATTTGTAAAAGGCTGCCAAGATTTCTAAACCTAGCATGCTTACTGACAGACAGAGGTTAATAGCTCTAAAGAATAAAACAGTAACTTTCCTGTAATCCAGACTTCCTGGTACATGGGGAAAAAAAGCTGCTTAGTTTGTTCCTTTGTCAGTCTAATGAAATATCCCCAGGCTGTGTCAGACTCGAATGGCTTTTTTTTTTTTTCATTCCAGAGCAGGTAATGTTCCTACCAAATCTGCAAAAATGGGACATGACTAATAGATAGGTCAAACTTTTTACGGTAGCATCCCCATAGCAATCCCATAGAAGTGCTTAACACTTCTATGTGTTAAACAACTCATTCGCTCAAAATGGTTAATTGAGTCTTTTCCCCTCTGCAATGGTGTCCGCACTGAAGAGTGCTGTTGTCGTTGGTGCACCCTGGTAGAAGTTTGGCATGGTGTGTTCACTAATCAGAAAAAGATTGGATTTCATTGTCACCAGTTGGGGCCTAGCCAGATAAAAATGATCTGATTCCAGTCATCCCAAGGTTTCCTCCAGAAAACCTGCTAAGTCTGGTAGTAGGGCGCTAGAACAGCACTCCAGCGGCCTGCTGTGTTTTTGAGGTAAAAAATGCTGAAAGTTGACAGGATGTTTGAAAATATCACTAGGTAATTATGTGTTAATGAAATATAACACATAATTACCTAGTTACATTAAAAATACCTAAACCATAAAGTCTTAAAAACGGTAAAAATAAATAAAAAATATCAATTTTTTTGCACTTTACTTGTTTCATCCTAATATAAGTGTCCAAATTTTTTATTCCTTTATTCATGACTTCTCAGTTCATTCGTTAGCATGTAAACTGATAAAGACAGCCGGTGGTTACGGAGCTCCATCCATCCATTTTCACACACCTTTGTCCCTAGTGGGGTCAGGAGGGTGCTGGTGCCCATCTCCAGTGAGACATTTTGGGCAAGAGGCAGGGTACACCCTGGACAAGTCGCCAGTCCGCCGCAGGGGAACACAGAGACAGACAGGACAAACAATCATGGATGCACACACTCGCCCCAAGGAGAATTTAGAGAAACCAATTATTCTGACAGTCATGTTTTTGGACTGTGGGAGGAAGCCGGAGTACCTGGAGAGAACCCACAGGGGAGAACATGCAAACTCCATGCAGAAGACCCCCGGCCTGGAATCGAACCCAGGACCTTCTTGCTGCACGGGCAGCCGTGAGTTCAAGTGAATTAAAAAAAAAAAAAAAAACTGATCTCAGTCTCCCTTGTGCTTCCAACCATTCCAGCAAAGAAACTCTTTAACCCGTCTTTGCTATCACTGTTACTGGTGTATAAAAAAATCCTATAATATACAAACAAACAATGCTTAGCTTGGTGGGGATGCAAGTAAAGTCTGGAGGCCCGCCAGGCTTATAATACACTGAGGGGAAACCCTGCATCCAGTGTGTTTATAGGACTTCTCTGTTTTGAGAAATTAAGTGCAGCTGGAAAATAAGATTCAGCTGTTTTGTGCTTTGGATAAAATTTAGTATAACCACACACTAACATAACTAGATACAAAGCCTACTTTCAGTGTTTTCTTTAAGAACACGTAAATGAATGGTGATAATGATGACAGAGTGCAGGTTCCAGTTTGATCTCCTTACAGCCACTCAGCAGTGGCTGGGAGTCACCCAATAGCAGAAGAGTCAGAAAGGCCAGAGGGAGGTAGAACGACACAAACAAGAGCTGGAGCGTTGTGTAATCTACTCTACTGTACTTCCAGGCTTTTCTGCTTGTTATAGTAGTGGACGCTGTTCCAGTAATCTCTGCGTCCTCCTAGCTATCATGTTCAACCAGACGTTGCTGGATCTGCTCCAGCCGGCCATGTGAGAAGCAGAGAACGGGCGTGGTCGAGTTCACTGCCCTCACGCCATTGGCTGGAAGAGACCCAGAACCCCACCTTTGCTCTCAATGCATGTCACTGGAGCTAGTGAGCCTGGCTGTGGGCCTCCGGGTGTGAATATTCTGTTTTAAAGAATAATCATAATGTTTTACGAATTTGGCACAGATTTTATAGTTCTAAACTATATTTAGTAGTTAAATGCTCATCAAGGAGCCGGACTGTTAGGGTATGGGGGGGCGAGTCTGCTCTTGATATTAGCGTCACGTGTTTGGATATTACAGCAGCTGTGTGATGACCTGCTAAAGCCTCCAGCAAAGTGAGAAAGTCCAGCAAGTTTCTGTTATGTGTTCATTGATAAATGGTTGCCTGAGACACGGGGCTCTTATTGCTTAACTGGTGGGGATGAGCACTTCTACCATTTCCTCAATAAATTCAGAAAGATCAATACAGTGGCTTTGGAAATTATTCACTCTTCTTAAACCTATTCATATTTTGTTCTGTTACATCTGTAAATTTGATTTGGATTTTATGTGATGCAGATAAAAGTAAAAAGTGGGTAAACTGTTACATGCATATGTACTCAACTACCTCGAAGTTGCACTTTGCACATGCACTTTCCACAGCTTTTACAGTTGCAAAAATTTAAGTGGTGTGAATACTGTAATAAGACACTACAAACCAATTCAATAAATTTGAATATTACTGAAAAGTCCATGTATTTCAGGAACTTTATCCCCAACAGAAATTCACAATACAGATTAATTAAAGACAGATGGATGTTTGAAGCATTTATTTGTATTAAGTATGATGATTTTCTGCTTGGACGTAATGAAAACAAGACATTTAAAATTAGAATATTATTGTCTTCACTTCATCATGGTTTTTTATTATTATTAAGCAAAACCAGAGACTGCTGCTGTGCATGAGTGAGTGAGTCAGTTGATGCCACTCACCGCTCTTGGGTAGCTATGAGAGGTTGAGTGGCTTCATCCCGCAGAATGCTGTGCGGTTCTGGATCGGAGTTCAGTGAAATTATGGAACGTTCTATCTGACCTTTTTCTACTTATTGACAAAGTCTTTTGCGATCGATATCGTTATTGATTTATTTTCAAAAGCTACTTTTAATTTGACAAATGAGCCTCATCAGAATGCATATTCCAATTTATTGAATATACATACTTTACATATACATCAGACCTTGTAGAGATTTGTGATGGATTTGCCAATCAGAACCATGAGATGAATTCTTGTTAACTGTGAATGTTCGTTGTGTTTTTTTTGTTTTGTTTTTTTTTTTATATTTTGCTGTCCAAATTCTCATAGTATTTTGTTTCAGGTAAACTACAGGATGGTTCCTGTTTCAACTGCACAACTCTCAGACTCACCAGTCAAAAGTAAGCCAAACCAATCACTCTCTTATGAAATTAAACTACCTGATACAACCTTTCTCTATCATGCAGACAAAGATTTAAAATATGTTTGTACCTTTTTGTGCTGACAGGCTTGACGTGCTCCAGCTCGGCAACTTGGCCCGTGTCTTCTCCGTCAGTCCGTCCTCCCCCCTGTCCGATGAATACATGGCACCCTGTCAGAATCTGGACCCACGGCGACCGTACTGTGCGTTTGCTGTGGCTTCCTCCAGTCCGGCCTGGCGTACGACAGGCTCGCCTCAGTACTTCCCAGGCGTCAGGTGGATACACACCTCGAGGAGACGATTGGACGACTCAAAACTGGAGAAATCCCTAAAATCCTTAAAAGACAAGAAAATGAAGCTGGAGGAAGGCGGGCCCGTGTACAGCCCCACGCTGGACGCTGAACCTGTCAGACGGACGATCCGGCAGCGGGTCATTGACGAAATCAAGCACTACTACCACGGCTTCAGGCTGCTGTGGATCGACACCACCATCGCGGGGCGCATGTTGTGGAAGATCCTGAATGGGAATCCTCTGTCTCGCCGTGAAAGAAGACAGGTAAGAATGGACGCACTTTTACGTCTGAGCCAGTAACTTTACTCAAAAGCACCAATGTTTGTTACTCAATTTTCATAGAGACGACAGGGATGTTGTTATGGCTGTTGTCCTGCTGGGAGGATGGGGCAAGCTTTTGTTTATCTACATTCATCGACTAGCTTTTCTGATTTCATCCCCATAACATGATGGTGCCGCCACTATGTTTCACTGTAGGATGCTGTATTAACAGTGATGTGTGTCATTACTTTTAGGTTCTGACCAGTGCACCCTTTGCCTTTCTGTGGTTGCTGGCTTCCTTTATGCATAGAGACGAGGTTTTTGGAGCGCAAACTCCTTCAGAGTTCCCAACAGCCTCTGGGTTGCACCTCCAACTAACGCTCCCATTGCCCGACAGGTCGCTGTATGTCTTGTGCAAGTTGTAACTTGTGCAAGTTGTCCAAGGGCCATGAGTTCAGAGGTAACTAAGTGAGGAGTCGACCCCAGCAGCTGAGACTTCTTGTTCCGTACAGTTTAATCCAGAGCTTTTCACGCCTAATGGGATCAATTACAGGAAATAACCACAAGCTGGGTGTGTACTCACCACTGGCTCAGCAGCATTCGGTTGCTTTATTAAAACTCTTTAGGGACGAGGTTTACATGTAGAAACAGAGATCTGAGACTTTGACTTTAGTTAATAGCCTCCGAGAGTTTATCATGTCCAGAACTTCCACAACTTCAGCACCAGAAGAAGAGACAATGAGAGGAAACATCCAACCTAAAACATTCTGAAAGAAGGCAAATGATTCAATTTATTCTGTAGTTTTCACTCGTGTAGTAACAGCTACTATTCACTTTGCCTTGTGTTGACTGAAATAATCTGAAGGTCAGGTTGAGGAAAGCAGAGCAGATCAGCAGAGGTCAGACTAACTGCGGCAGCATTCCTCAGTCAGTCTGGATGGAACAGATTAAAGTGACGTGATTGGCTGCTTGCCACTGCTTCGTCCACAATGTTGACTGGACTTACTGCTGGAGTTTAGTGACGCTCTAGGGTTTGCATTGGTGTCTTTTGGTTTTGCCCGTTAAGAGTAAACATTACTAAACTGCTATATATTCAGTCTTGACCAGGTAAAAAAAAAAAAGATTTGTTTCTTATTTTAACAGAAGAACAATTCTTTACCTTCATTTGTACAAGTAAATGTCATTGATACAGTCTCATTTTTAACTATTTAAGGCAAACATACAAGGTGACAGTATTGCCACAACATAGAACAACCTGTTGTCTGTTTGCCATAACAAAGCAGATCATTGGCATTTCTATGTATACAGTAAATAAACCTAAAATATCAAATAAAATCTGAAAATAAAACAATAAAAACATGATGATTTCTCTATTGGTCTTAAAATATGTTTTAAAATCCTTGAATTGACTCATGACAACTTTGGATCATGTTTTAGTTTTTGTTGAAGTGAAAGGGCTGCTCATAATTTGTCAAATTTGACGGCTATCATCTTAGCAGAAGATGTTCTGTTGATACCCAGGTTTACAGTGGGTTGGATCTTATTGGATAGTGTAAAATGTCATAAACACTTTTCATATTCATCATATTTATTGGTGGTTAGCATACTAGCAACTAGGGCAATGTTCGAGCGCTGTGTGAGAGAGGTAAATGACGTCTTACCAAAATAAGCTAACTTTGAGTCTCCTTCATTCAGTAACACTGTCCACACTGAAGAAGTAGGACTTAGCAGGCGCAACATCTGACTGAATGTTTGATTTCCAAAGGGTTTCTCACCAGTCAGGAAGAGATTTAGCTGAAAATGTCCAGCATTCCATCACAATCTGTGCATTCCTAATTATATTCAATGCAAACAGATATTAGGTCAAGCAGCTAAGAAGACATTTTAAACACTTTCATCTAGTTACCAGAGGAAACAAGGCTTTGTGTTGATGTTAAAAGCGGTCGGTCAGACCTTTCACTGACCACTGATTCCCCTCTATTTAAGCAGAACTACCCCCATCTGCCACTTTTCAAATGCAGGAGTCTTTCTCTTGTGCGCATGCTCCAAACCCATCTTACCATCCATTCATCTAACCTGGAATGGCATTGCCTCCTTAATCTCCTCCTTTCACATTCACCTACAATCCTTGGCCCTCTGCTTAGGGGTCTTTCTATTTCAACGTGTCACCCCATTCCTTCTGCTTTGATGCCAAAACTCCAGCAGATGATATACATGTCAATGGGCCAGCAGACAAAGGCCTTTTCACTCAAGATGGCCTAAATCCTCCATCGCACTGCCCCACTGAAATGCAGGTGGAGAGGACAGAGAACGGCAGACTCATGTTTTTTGGCGTTTTCTTGCCTCGGGACTGGTTTGTGTAGGTTGCGTCTTGGAGCAGTCAGAAAGCCACAGTTGGACAGTTGTACAATGACACAGAACAGGGCTGGCTTGGTGCTTGGATTGTTCCACTCTGTGCTTAGCTAAAGTGCTTCCTGTTGAATGAAGGAGAGCTTTTTGAGCGCTGTGGGGTAGAATGCCCATTTTGGCCTACAGCTCCATGCAAAGAAAGCAGCAGGAATTGTGTATGTGCACCAAGTGTGTGTGTGTGGGAGTGGTATATACAAATTCTAAGTGTGGCACTTCTGTTTACAAACAAGAAAAGTGAAAAGCACGCCAAAGATGGACTTGTTTCTGGTTGAGATTGGGGGTGAAATGTCGCCCTCTGCTGGATGCTTGTGTAAACTGCAGCAGAGTTCAACTAAAAATCATATGAAAGGTGCAGACCCAAGTCTGTTGCAGCTTGGCCGGTCACTGTAGCAAATTTTGCTGAGAGATAAATTGTCCCAGAAGTTATTGCAATACATGATAATATTGTTGTTTTGAGACCATTTTCAAGTAATATAGTGCTAATGGCATAATAATGCAAGAACACATCCTCGAAGATCAGTACACTGGAACTGGAAGACATTTTAAATACAACCCAAAACATAAATAAAACAACAGAAACGACAAACAAAATGATTTATGAAGTCTCTGTAAACAAAATCGCCCTTTAACCAAAAGGACTAGTTGAGACCAAAAAACCAAAGTGAAGACTTTTGTCATCCAGTTTTTGGTAGAGAGAGAGAGAAAAGAGAAAAATAAAGAATTTCTCATTTCATGCAAATGAAAATCTTAGCTCGTTTTAACCTATCATGCAATGAATTAGTTTATTGTTTATTGCGACAAGCCTAGTAACAATAAACCAATTCATCAAATGATAAATCAAAATGAGCTTGATCATCACAAAAGTCCCAACTGTTTTTTTTTATTTTTTATTGGATATTTAAAATATGTTCCAGTGTTAAATGTTCTTTAGAGATTAATGGGGTGAACTTACATTATTACGCCATTATTGTCATGCCCCTTGAAAATGGTCTCAAAACGACAATATTATCATTTATCACAGTAACTTCTGGGACTATTTGTCATTCAGTTTGTAATTGTGTCAGGCCCATACAGATCCATACATTAAATTATAATATTATTGAAAAGTCCATTTATTTCAGGAACTTTATGACTTGGTGAAACACATTGTATAGATTATTAATTCCACGCAGATGGATATTTGAAAGCTTTTATTTCTGTTGAATATATTTTTTCTCTTACAGTGAATGAAAACATGACAATTAAAATTGGAATACCATATCAAACCAATAGAAAAATAGTTTTTTTATTTTTTTGTGCTTTATTTGTGTATGTTATTTTCAAAACGTACTTTTAATCTGACAAACGAGCCTCACTGGGACGTATGTTCTAATTTACTGAATGTGGCTGTAGTTTCCTGAACCAGTGAAAGCTTGTTAAAGCATCATCTTTTGTTTATTGGAATCATCATCCTCAGACTTTGTGCTCATTATTCTCTGAAAAATTCTCCTCAGTTCCTCAGAACGTGTGCAGACGTTTTCAGGTTGCTGCCTTTCCTGGTGTTCATCATCGTCCCGTTCATGGAGTTCCTCCTTCCTGTGGCGTTGAAGCTGTTCCCCAACATGCTGCCTTCCACCTTTGAAACCCAGTCGAAGAAGGTAACCAGAGCTGTAATCTAAAACGGTTCTTCTGAAACCATTTTAGCATTTGCTGTTGTAGATTCTCTGAAGGAAATTAAACCAGGATTCAGATACTTTTCCTGTTGGGTTTTAAATGTTCAGTCAATATTTTTTGATAGCAAAATGTAGCGTCTGATGTTGTAAGGCGGTTCCATGCATTCATCACATGCATTTTCAGTCATTTAGCGTTTCTTTGCTGAAAAGGGGAAAAAATGTAAGTAAACGTAAGTTGAATCTTTTCTCGTGTTTTTAGGAGGAGAGGTTGAAGAAGGAGCTCAGAGTCAAACTGGAGATGGCCAAGTTCTTACAGGACACCATCGAGGAGATCGCACTGAGGAACAAGGCTGCCCAGGGCAACGTGACCGAGGAGTTCTCCACCTTCTTCCAAAAGGTTGGTGTTGGTGAGAAATGACTAAAAGGCTGCAGGTGCCTCTCTTCTGGTTGAAACAACACATTGTCTGTGTATATCTAGACGTGTTAACGTCACCTGACCGTTATGTCCCATTAAGACTACAGAATTCTGTGCGTGATGTGACTCTTTCTGCAGATCCGGGACTCTGGAGAACGTCCCAGTAACGAGCAGATCATAAAGTTCTCCAAACTGTTTGAGGACGAGCTGACTCTGGACAACCTGACCCGACCTCAGCTGGTGGCTCTCTGCCGCCTCCTGGAGCTCCAGTCCATTGGAACCAACAACTTCCTGCGCTTTCAGCTCATCATGAAGCTCAGGGCCATCCATGCTGATGACAAGGTATGAAGGGTTCAGCTCCACTTGATGTGTGATGTCCTTCCATTTGGGGGGATGCTCTTATGACCTGTGTACCTCTATTCTCCAGCTAATAGCAGAAGAAGGAATAGAGAGTATGAGCGTGACCGAAGTGCAGTCGGCCTGTCGCGTTAGAGGGATGAGATCTCTAGGAGTCACAGAGGAGCGACTGAGGGAGCAGCTCAGCCAGGTAACAGAAATGATGAGTTAACTTTTCTACTTTTGTCTTGGCTCAGACTGAATTAGTGAAAGAGCAGGTTTTTGAAGTTCTAGGAACACTTAAAGGGGTTAAAGCAGAGGTCCACAGATTTTGTCAGGTGGGCCAAAATAGTGAAGTCAAAATACTCATTTGTTATTCCTAAAGCAACAAAAAACACACAAATTTTTTATACTTCTCACCAATCAACTAAGCATCCAATAATTCTAATTCAAGAAGTCAATTTTTTTGTAGGAAAGCGAACTTTAAATCTTTAAGAAATTAAGAAAAGAACTACAGTTTGCAAATTCCTTTGGGTTCAGATGAAAAGAATAAAGAAAAACATTCTGCCTAACAATTTTGTTTCCCTTTACTAAATAATGGTTTAATATTATTAATTTACTTAAAATTTTTATTTCTTTCATCCACTACCACATCAGATACCTAAAGGACTACACTCTACTTATTTCTTTGTTCACACATTTTGATTTGCTTCTGCATATGCTCACTCAATCTTAACACTTGTATTTGATTGGCTTATGTCACAATAATAAAAAAAAACCCCAATAAGATAATAATAAGACAAGAATGCTTGTATGCATATCTAGGAAAGAGAATTGGTCCGAGCACACAGCCGTGTGGGACTTCACTTCCTCATCTTCAAGTTAGATGAAGAAGTGGGTCAAGTTCTTCTGCTTGTTTTTTGCAGTGGTTGGACCTGCATCTGAACCAGCAGATCCCCACGTCTCTGCTGCTGCTGTCCCGAGCCATGTTCCTCCCTGACACTCTGTCTCCAGCGGATCAGCTCAAAACTACACTGCAAACCCTTCCTGAGATGGTGGTACGTTCGCTGGAATGAACAGTGCAAAAAAAAAAAAAAACAGACTCTGAAAAGTGCCTCTACCCAGTTTAGCCCTGGATACGGGCCTCGGAGGTTTAGTCGACTTCATTTGCTCTAAGTTAAGTTAACCAAGCACGTTTATTTTTTCCCCTTTAGACTAAAGAGGCCCAGGTGAAGGTGGCTGAAATCGAGCTCTCCAAAGTGGACAATAAGACCAAGCTGGAGACGATGCTGCAGGAGGAGGCGGCAATACGCCAAGACTCCAAGGATCGGGAGATGGAGAGGCTGGCTGATGCTGCAGAGAAGGCTGCTAGGGTACGTGTGTGTTTGCGTGTGCACTCATGTGTGTGTAAACCCAAAACTTTTGACATAAATCATACAGTTCAAAGTCAGTACTACCAAATACTGAAGAAATGTATGCAGACCTCTGATTTGGAGACATTAGTAAATAGATCTCTGATATATTCTCTTATTACCGTGGCATTTAGCAAATAGAAATAATTTTAGTAAATCTAAGTGACCTAAAACAAGAGAAGTGTGGTCCCATTTAAAAAAAATAACAAAAAAAAACAAAACGTAACAATCCCAATGATACGGACAGTTTGAGGGATTTTTGAACTTCTTTAATTGGGATTTATCATGACAAGAAATGTATCACAATAACATATAAAAGGTACAATAAATGTCCACTCCTAACTCAGGCTCTGTCCAAGTCAAAGTTGCTTTTCACTTCAGGTTTTGGAGTTGCTATAACACATGTGTCAAACCGATGGCCCGGGGCCAAATCTGGCCCGCCGTAGCTTTTTATGTGGCCCTCTAGACTCCAAATTACATCAGTAAGTCTGCAAAATTCACACATAATCAACAAATTTGCATATTTTTTTTCTAATTTTACAGCAGATTTTCTCAAAATTGGTCAAAAACATTGGATTGAAGCGAATGCTGCCTCAGCCTTCAAGTTGTAGTCCGTAACTGGCATGGGGAGTAATAAGAAGTCACAGTGAGCATCACAGCACAAATATCGTAACATTCCTTACAAACATTTCTAAATTGTCATTTGGTTTGCAATAAAAAAACAACACTAAAATAAATCACAAAATACAGGAGGAACAGCTATTTATTGATATTTTAACAGTTTAATTAGTTTTGTCAATATATTCTGTCACAACCGGCCCTTTAAGAACATTCAAATTTGATATGGCCCAAAATGAAAATGACTTAGACACCCCTGTGCTACAACATTACAGATCACAGCAACTATGGAGAAATCCACTTTTAACAAAAATCTACCATCATATTCCTGTGGTTTATTTACATAAGAACAACTATTACAGATGATCAAAAAAGACACACTAATGCACAGTGGTGCAGTTTGTAGCACTGTTGCCTTGCAGCAAGAAGGTTCTGGGTTCGATTCCCGGCCCGGGATCTTTCTGCACGGAGTTTGCATGTTCTCCCTGTGCATGTGTGGGTTCTCTCTTAACATGACTGTCAGGTTAATTGGTCTCTCTAAATTCTCCCTAGATGTGAGTGTGTGCATGGTTGTCTGTTTCTGTGTTGCCCTGCGACAGACTGGTGACCTGTCCAGGATGACCCCGTCTCTCGCCCAGAACGTTAGTTGGAGATAGGCACCAGCAGCCCTCCTGACTCCACTAAGGTCAAGGGTGTACAGAGAATGGATTGATCAAAAATAATTTCATTGTGCTTCCTCTGGACTAATCTGTTTAACTTTCACATGCATGTGTTCGATTGGCCTCTTTTGCATGTTTGACTGTGTATTGTTCTGCAGGAGGACGAGTTGGAGCTGGAAGTCAATGGTGCGAAGCAAAGCGATGCAGAGCCTGCGTTGCTACAGGCTACCAGAGCAGCTCAGTCAGAGACTCTGATGGACTCAGCTCCTGTTATAGAGGGAAGCAAGGTAATATCATGAAATAGTAAATTAGCTGTGTTTCCATTACAAAGGCACACACATCATTGATGATATTCTGCTACTGTAATTTTTTTTTTTTTTTTTTACAATTTTGCCATTGTGGTGTTTGCATTATATAAGAAATGAAATGAGTCAGACGTGAATAAGCTTGTTGGCATTAAAAATCATAATTATAAAGATAAAACAATGATACTTGTCCCAGATAAAGTGGCCCTGAGTATTAGTGGTGTAGACTTTATTTATTTAATTCTGACCCTCTCTGTTCAGATGGAAAGCTTTTATCTCTTACTTGTTGTGATCTTTTTGTTTCCTCCCACCAGTATGAGCACTGGCACACGTTTCTGCGTATTCAGGTTAGGTTTAATGTTGCTCCCCTACAGCTGATGGATGTAGTGTTTGGGTTTCCTTAATGAAATGTTAAACTTTATTTGTTCTGTTCAGCACACATGTATTTGGGCCCTCCCTTTCCTTTCCTGTTGTGACCTTCCAGCTTTCATCTATAGATTTTCTTCCCTCATGTGAGAATGTAATGACCCAGAGTCCCTCCTTGACTTCCTCCTGTTGGTTGGTCTCTTTTGGCTTCACAGTAAATGTTATTTTAATAGATTGTACTTGTACAATGAATGTGGACCTTTTCACATGTTCATTTTACCCTGTAGGTACAGCCACAAATCCTTTCAGGCAATAGTTCTTCTACTGGTCAGAGTTCAGGACCCACCATCATTTTTATTTTTTTAAACTATTTAAGTCAGTTTTTTCAATTCACTTATGCAAGCTTTAATTAATTAATCAGAAGACTGATCTAGCAATTAAGAGTAATTGCTTAAAAATATTTTTAGCAGACTTTATTCATGCATATTTTTTAAAACTCATATTATGAAGCTGAAGCGACGACCAAAAAGTGCACAAAATAAAAAACAGGTTCTTTTCTACATACAATCACTTTATTGTAGTGTAGAACACTGGTTATAAATATACATCAATAGTTTCTGTGAAATATGACAGAAACAGGCTGCAATTATTATTTCTAAAGTAGATCTTCAGTTTTAATGACATCCACTTGCAGAATATCATTTGTTTTGCCATTCTTTGATTGTTTCTTCTTGTTGCAGGATGAGGAGATAACCAAAGAAGAGATCGACCTTCTGAGTGATGCCTGCTCTAAGCTGAAGGAGCAGAAGAACCTGCTGACTCTGGAGAAAGAGGAGCTGGAGGAGCTGAAGGATGACGTCCAGGAGTACAACGAGGTGCTTTTACACTCAGACTGTATTCATGGTCACTTCAGTTGTTTCACTTTAAAAAAAAAAAAAAAAAAAAAAAAGCATCATATTTTTGTCGATACATAAATGCACAGAATCTTTTTAATCCTTCTTGTGTGTCTCCAGGATCTGGAGGAGATCAAAAAGGAATTTTCCAAGAACGGTCAGGAGAAGGCCTTGGAAGAATCGAAGGCCAGCAAGCGTTTGTCTAAGAGAGTCACCCGCATGATCGGTCGCATTGATAAAATCATTGGGGAGCTGGAGAAGGACAAAGTCATGCTGGACGGGCAGGCGGAAAGCGGAACCACTCTGCCTGTTGGGTAAGAGTCACATTTACTCCACATCCTTTTTCTTTTATCCACATTTTTTTCCGCAGTTTTGTCATTAATCATTAATAAATCTCTTCATTATCATCAGCCTCCACATAAGGTGCTTTTTGACTACAGGAATCACAGTAGTTTTCAGGGGCCACTATCAGTACTAAAAACTACAGCCTTAACAACTGGGTGGAGGTTGCTAAGCATTTTGTACGGCTCACATATTTCCAGCATTTCCTCCTTGCACAAAATTAGAACTTTGGATTTTTTGCTTACAAACACAAAACTTAAACCCAGTTGTTCATATTGAAAATTTCAGCCTTTTACAGTGAATACATTCAAATATGTGATTAGAATTACTTTACATTCCTGGAAATATTAGAAAAACAAATTAAGTGACTATTAAGTCAGCTATCCTGAGTAAATAAATGGTTGTGCTTAAAGCAAATGTACGTATTTAAACCAGTAGTGTTAAATTATTTTACATTTAATTACAACATATTACAATCACAACTTCTGGTGGACCGATTGTAGTTTTCTAGCCTATCACAGATCTTTAAAAAGCTTTAGGCCGATATTTATTTGTCTGAAAAGTCAATAGATAACTGTATTTATTGCTCCTCTTGGAATATATGGAAATAATTATTTGAAAAAATTTTTAATTTTACTAATTTCTCCTAAAATTTGTCATAGTATTTGTTTAGAAACACCAGGTAGTACCAGAACTCAGGAAGTGTGACAAGTAACCCTTTACTCCCTGTCAGGATCAGCAAAAATAATTGGAAATTTATTGCAATATTTCTGGAATATTTGTAGTGATTTCTTTAGCTTTTAAACAACAGCCATCTGTATTTGAAATAATCTGAGATCAGTGCTGATTCATTTGGTGGCTGTGATCTCTGCTCCTCAGATCAGTAAGGCTGCTTTAACGACCAAGTTTGAAGTTTGCGTGTTGTAAACAATAAGAGTTATTCATACATCGTCAGTGGCTGTCATTCACATAAACAGCCTGTTTCCTGAACCCACAGTCAAAACGCACCTTCTCATATCAGCACATTTCTCGTAAAATGGTGGTGGAGATAACAAAATATAAAGTCAGTCAATTAATGAATGTCATGTCCGATCGAAACACCAAATCCAGACCTCTAATTGATTTCAAATTTTGCAGATTATTCTTCACTAAATATAGTGATGCCGCGAGGTAAGCTGAACGGTGTCAAACCATTACTGCATGTCAGACTCTGACGTTGCATCATGGTTTTCCTCATGCTGAAATAGCTCTGCAGAGAATCCGTCTTCAGTCCCGTTCCTAACCTCAGAACTGCACCAGAATTCTGCCAGCAGGTTGCTGTGTTTGGAATAGGCTCAACAGCTCTGGTCTGTTGATTAATACTTTCAGATTTGATGCTTGATTTGTAAAATTCAAAAAGTCAAAAATGTTTGTCCAAAAAGCATGAAAGTTTCTGCATATTGTAGTTCCTTTATGCAGCGAGGCTACGCTAACATCTGACTGAAACCATTAAAGCAACACATCAAGGTATAAAGAATATTTCAAGCAGCATGTTGTGCATTTTATTTCAGCATGGGTTCAATTACTTACCCAATCTGCTTGCGTCATCAATAAAACCCCTGAATCAGTTGGATCGGCGTGATCTGGGAGACCAGAACGAATGCAGCCCGTTGATTTGGGAGCTCTCCACCACATTTTACACTGTGCCAAAGCCGGTAACCGTTTCCTGTATGCAGTCTGTTCTACACCTTCAGGGAGAACCTGATCGGCATCGACGAGCTCATCAACGTCATGCGGCAGATCCAGAACATTCCAGAGGACAAGCTGCAGAGGATCGCAAAAGCCCTGGACGACAACAAGGACGGAAAGATCGACATCGACGACGTCATCAAAGTACTTTGAACACTACGTCTTTAACACAGCATACAGTGCTTTGTAAACGTGTTCATGTTCAAGTATATGGTTTCCCCTTTTTCTTTACTTCTTGTTTTCCAAAAGAAAAAAAAAAGCTTCTTATCCATTTTTTTTCACTGCCTTTACTGACACCCAGTGGTGTGCACACTTCCGCTATTTAACTAATGTGCTAATAGCAGAGCTAATGTTTTAACTTTGAAAACATTTAGCTCTCTTATCCTCTTCTGAATTAATATTTTGAGATCAATTCTAAAGCGCTTATTTACTTGCCTGTTGTGCAAACTGTCAGATGAAATGAGTTAGACACCTGTGTGGAAATTTCCCTGAGAATTATTCAGGAATTTAGATGTTCATATATATGCCCTTATTTTGAAGTGGATGAAGTTTACACAGCAGTCCTGTTTCCCCTCTTCACATTCTGATTTAAAAGAAGAAACATACAGGAACAAAAAACACGGGCAGTAAAGAACAAGATACTGACAAAACTGCAACATCTAAGGACATTATGGAACCTGTAAATTATAATATCAAAAGCTAATCCTCAAAGGTTGAAGCCCTTAAAGGGAAGATATATTTTGAATATCTAATGCAGTAGCAGAACTAATGTTTATGATTAGAGGTTTAGGGTTAGGGCAACTAACCTTTTAGTTAGCGGTGCCAAATACTGCATTTTGTTTCATCTTTTTGGCTCACTCAGTTAGCACTTTAGCATTAGCTTCTGCTAAATACCGTATTGGTAGAGCTCTTTAGTGTCAGCAGAAGTAACATTTAGGATTTGTGCTTCAGGGTTAGTTTTTGTGTTGTGTTTTTTTTAACACCCAATCTAAAAAGCACATTTCTTTGACTAACCGATGTTCTTCCGGGCCGTGTTTTTTTTCAGATGGTGGAACTGATCGACAAGGAAGACATCGACATCTCAACTTCGCAGCTGGCTGACATCATGGTCATGCTACAGAAGGAAGAGAAGCTGATGGAGAAGGAGAAGGCCAAAGACAAAGCTGAGAAGGAGCAGGCAGCCAAACTCATCAGCTAACTCATCTTCCCTCAAAGACACTGAGAGCATTTGATTAAAAAAAAACAACAACACAGATTAGCTTAGTCTGCTACCGGCTCTCGGAATACTTCAGACATCAAGTCAAAGGAGAATTACAAGGTAACAGCTGCCATGTGGAAATAACTGCTTAACAAAATCAATAAAAAGGCCTCCTTCCTCTTCGATGCACAGAATTAATTTGAAAGCTATTATGTAAAACATTTTGGAGTGATCCTATGTATTTTATGGACACTTGAGTTTATGTAGTTTTAGCTAATTTATTGATAGAGGGAACAGGGTGACATGGAACCATGGTTGCTTTACGAACTAAAAGCTTTGAGGAGAAATTTGATCATATTAGTGGATGTGATATTTAGAGTTTGGGGTGAAACATCTTGCCTTTCATTTCCATCATGTCATCTCACACAAATGACATCCATTCTGGACTTGCACAGTAAACACTATAGTCATTATTGTCATTCCACTAAGTTTTTTTTCTCTCTTTATTTTCACCCATCATCCAATATCATATACTTCCTTTCTCTTTTTCTCATTTGTGTTAGTCCTGGTTGGTCAGTACCATTAGTGGCTGCTACCAAAGATGTTAGATTCAAAGCTCAGGTTGTGAATGTGAAACTAGCATAATAGCATTTTAAAAGTGCTTTACATTAGTTTATTCTGGAAATGAAAGCAGATTCAGATTCATTCCAGTTAATATGGAGCTTCTCGGATGGTATCAGTTACTTACTGTGGTATACGTAAATGTTACAACATTTATACCTCTGGCAGCTCTAACTTGCTGGGGACATTGATTCTTTGAGCATCTCCTCAGGGGTCTTGTGCTGTAACATCGATTGCTAGCGGATCTTTGTGGATCTGACCGTTTCTTGTGCATTCTGTAGAAGCATTGTTGGGTTGAGACTGCAGTTTGTAGGCCGTGCTGGTGCTTTACACTCTCTGTCTAGGCATGGGTCAGTTACTGTGTATCAATGTATTCTGATTTTGAAAAAAGTGACGACTTGAACACCAAAACAACACAGCATCCTATTGTTTCTGTGCTCTAAAGCTCTCATAGAGGGGCAGTATTACGTAAAATCGACCTTTTTTTAAGCTTTCCACCATGTTATAATATCATTTTCTCATCACAAACATACCTGTAGTGTTGCTTTGATTCTTTCATTTATGTTGGAGAGATCCTTAAATCTCCACGGTAACCATTCAACCGTGCAAAACACCTGGGTGGACTTAGCCCCGCCTTCAAGGCGCAGCTCCTTCTCAGAGCTGCAGTTTCCAAACTTCCGCCTCACAGAGCAGCTCTCTCCCTCTCAGTTTCTTCAGACTAGCCAGCAGCAATTAGCAAACATTGCTGCTGGCAATGTTAACATTGTTAAAGGGTTAATAGAGGAGCCATGTTGTCATCACTTCCTGAAGGCGGAGTTTCAGAAAGAGCAGGAGTTTCTTAAAGAGACGAAGACCCAATTTCTAGGCGTTAAATTACAAAGACAAATTTCTTTGAAGTCGTATTTCTTATATTTAGCATTTTTATGACAACTGAAGGTAACATGGCTGCTTATTTATGCAATTAAGCTATTCTATATATATGGAAAACACATAACATACCCCTTCTAATTAAGACGATGGAGTAGAATTTAGCAATTCCCCTCACCCACCCACTGCTACACACTGCCTATGCAGCAGAAAGAAAGCAACTGCACTTTTCTCTCACTTACAGGAGAGGTAAACTGGACCGAAAATGATCGAACCTTAGGCCGGAGTCTAATTGCAGCTGTTGTGTCTATAATTAGCTGGTCTGTTCAGCAGCAGACTGCAGGCCATCTACCCGAGTGGATAGCCTGACTAATTAACATGCTAATGTCAGCTTATTATACCTGTTACTCTTGAAACTTGAAAATTCTGACTAATTATTCTGCATTCTTGCTTAACTGAATCGAAATAGAAAAACTGAATTAGATTAGAAAAATTCAATACTTCAGTGGCAGTTGGAAAAGTTGTTTGTTTCAATAAAAGTAATTAGATCGTATTTTATGTCTTCATTTAAAACTTAGTTGTAAATTGTGTTTTTATTCAATGTTATGAGAATGTCACACTGGCCCATGCCTAGCTGCGTCCCTTAAGACGTTTAAGGACGACTTGACTCTTGGCATAGAGAAATCTGTCACATTGAGGATCAGATTTTTATTTTATTCTTTCAAAGCAAATACCCATAAGAGTGATATTTAATGTCTGCAAGCAAAGCACAGCTCTGTATCAGTTTCATTTAGTGGTTGTGGCTGGTTTTTATATGTAGTGTCACCTCCTTGTAAAGTGCCCAACTTACACTATAGTGCTCATCACCAAAACCTGGTTACTGCTAAGAAAACCAAGAAAACCCAGACAAACAGAACCACTATACACACCACAAACCAAACATCTGTCCTGGCTGGTTTTATGAAAGTGGAGGATTTTAAACTTCTTTATGAAGAGGGTAAACTCAAAGCTTGAATGATTTATATTTGCTCCATATGGGTTCTGGTAGAATTGGCCTTTATAGGATAAATACAAAGTGGCCTTCTCTTGACACATGTACTACTAATAGTTCATGTACTGTTTGTATATTTATTTATACAATTTTATTTTAAACCTTTAAGGAGATTATAATTTTTTTTTTGGTAATTATAAATATGAGCGTAGAATATATTATTTTGATTTTTACCAAAAATTTCAAAAATAATATTACGCTGCAGCTATGAATGTGTTAGTTTTAAACAGGGATTTTTTTTTTCTTCTTTTTTTTTTTTTTTTTTAGCAGAAAAATTATAATTTTATGTACAGGGACTAAAATATTCATACTTCCACAGAGTGCAATCCACGTTTTGTCACTGTACAAACACGAACTTTTGTTGTTTTTTTTTTTTTATTGGAATTTTTTGGGACTGTGTTTCACTGCCGAAGGGTGTCTTCAGAATAGGCAAGCCGAAATGTGGAAAAGTTTAACAGTGCAGTAAACGAAGCGGCTTGGCAGTTAAATATGTCCATATGTAGTTTAATCAGATCTCCAGCTAAATGTTACTCTGATTAAACAATGTTCCCTTTTTAGAAAAAGTGTTTATAAAATTTGTTTTGTTTTTCAATTTGCAATATAAAATAGTATGAAATGCAATATGATGTATGCGAGTGTAATTAGTCAAATGTTTAGCTGTTTGCTAGTTCGTCACCTGAATTAAAGATTTTAGACAATATATTTACTGCAGTTATCAGGTAAAATATAGCAGCACTGATTTTAACTTGAATTGTTTTCGACAAATAGTTTTCTATACCTGATTTTTATCATTTTCAGAGTTTTATGACCTGAAAAACGTCTTTAAAGGTGATCATTTTCTGGTTGCGGCTGCTGTACGTCCCCCAGGAAAGGTTTGAGTCTCTGCTAAGTTGAGCTAACGTTGGATAGTCTGTGCTCACTGCCAACGCGCTGGTATTCCTCTTTGGGATTCCTCAGCAGTATTCTGTAAAGGTGCCTGGCACAGTTAGACATGACTGAGAGCTTCTTAAGATAGCACCGAGTCGATGACGCTCACTTTAATCCGTTCTCAGAATCCGTTGATGATTAGGAGCTTGTTTGTCGTCCGTGTTCAGATGGAGTCTAAGCCCAGATGTGGGCCGGGTCCGCCTCTGTTGGCGGATTGTTTAGGTTAGGCGTGTTCATCTGCAGCGTCAGTCAGCAGATGACGTGAAGAAGAGTGCATTCTTGGATCAAATCAGCAGTAAGGTTAGGGTTTTACATTGACACGAGAAAAAAAAGATTCCCAAACTCTCAATACTTGGAAGCTAAGCCCTCAGAAATGTCACATACTTGTTTTATATCCTGTCAGTAAGTCACTAATTAGATCACAATGTTTGTAGATGCACCCAGTGGAGGTGAGTGAGTGATTTCAGTAAGGCTTTTACTTGCCACTACCAATTTTGCATTATTTTGATTTCTGCTTAAGAACTATAACCTAAGGATGTTTCAGTAAAGTGTATGTCATAAAAGATGAACTATAAAATGGGCTTTAACTATTTTAAAACAATACCAAAATGGATTTTCTCATATTAGAGCTCATCACCGCTACTGACATAACATCTCTATTCCTTGAGAATGTTGAGCTTCAATCTAACTCACAGACTCACAACACTGGAGCACAAGTCCGGTGTGCTCCATGACCGACAGCAGGATAAATCCAGAACAACTCTGGAGCACTGCGGTGGCGCAGGGGTAAAGCATGCAACTCAGATACGGAGGCCTTAGTCCTCGACGCGGCTGTCACATGTTCGAGTCCTGACCTGATGACCCGCTTTCCTGTTTGTCCACTCTCAAATAAAATCCAGTACAGCGGATAGAACATAAAAAAGAACAACTTTGTCACACTCCATTTAGTCTCCTATCTGTTGAAAGTCTTGCTTTCTCTCGCTCTCTCGCAGCATTAATGACCTGCAAACATGTTTCAACATGCCATGGAAAATATAGTATCTCTTTACATAGCTTTTTACTATGACTTTTTACTTAGGGTCTTTTGTGGATAAAAAAAAAAGAGGAGTACATTTCTGCCAACAACACTCTGTAATTGACAGAGTATAATCTCAGAAATCTTTTAGAAAACATTGGAAATTTCAGTTTGAAAAGTAAAAAATGTTCAACTTTTGAAACTCTGAAAAGGTTTTTTTCCCTAGAAAATTCTGAGATTAATCTGAAAAAAAAAAAAAAAAATTGTAGCAAATCTTAGACTTTTCAAAACAGGAATTCCCAAGTATTTTCTAGAAAATATCTGAGATTAACCTAAAACTTTTTGAGTTTTTTGGCAGCAACGTACTCCCTTAATTTATCTTCCATGGCTTTCTGGCTCTGTCGTACCTTACATCTCTACCTTCTCCGACTCCAACTTAAGCACCTTGATGATAGCAAAAACCAAGCTAACGTTGAGTCGTCTTCCTGCTGTAACAACATCTGCACAGAAGAGTGTTCCTGTCGGGCCAACCTGGTAGCATTTTTAAGGTGCGTTCATTGATCAAAACCCAACCAAACAGCCACAGATCAGGGCAGATCAAGTTGAAATCTTCAGATTCTGCTCACCAGCTGTTTTGTGGTGGATTTCTAGTGTATATTATTAACACACATTATCTTTATATGCTAATATGTTTATGAGGAGTGGATGAAAACCTGTCCAACCAAGCACAAGTAGCCTTTCTGCACGCAGTTTGGCAGAAGTCCTCAGACATTTTGTGGTTGACAGAAAAGAAAAAAAAAAAGATGTTTCCAGGTGTTTATTTAACATGAAATGTTAGGTTTATTGGCAGGAAAAAAGAAGCTTCGCTGCTCACCATTACCACCTTTGAGACAGTTTTTTGTTCTGGTGTCTAAGCTAGGTACAGCTGAGGGAGAACGCGTCCTTCCAATTACTTACTGTTTATGGTGAAGAAGACAAAAGCTGCAGTTGCGGAAACTGACTGCAGAGTCTTACCTCGGTGGAAACACACTGTTCAGCTGGGTAGCTTTGTCTGAAACGATCTCAGGGTGTAAATCTTCAGTCCGACGGGATGAAGGATCAGCATTAGGGAGACTGAATCTAAGTTACAAACCGTCCTTCAAGATCCCTGCTAAGTTTGCTAGACTGAAAACATTTTTATGATTCTTCTAAATCTATTTTTCCATCCTTTGTGGGAACAAAAGACAATAATCTAAGAGAACGTCATTGCAACTTGAACAAGCCGTTTCGACTCGACTTAGAAACGGCAGAAAGAAGAGATGTTCCATTAGGTTCTGACCGAATCCACCAGAGATTTTGGTCCCGTTGCCACTTGAGGAAACGGTTTCAAAATCAGCTGGGGTGTGTTTAAGAGCAGCAGGAGCTCCATGTTCCTAAATGGAAATAAAATTTGATTACCTAAATGAGACTGAAATTGGGAAAACGCATCACTGAATATGGAAGCTGAGGCTGCAGTAGCAGTAATATCAGGTTACATTCAGTGAGAAAGTTTAGGACTTGATATTACAACATGCTTTATAAATCAACTTGAAATCTCATCTACAGAGCAGATTTTTTTTTTTTTTTTCTTTTGCTAATGTGCATCTAGAAAGTATTCAGCGCTTCACTTTTCCTACTTTTTACATTTTGGATTGTTCCCAAATTAATTAGATATTTTAAAAAATATATATCAAAATCTCATGGAAGAAGTGAAGAGGTGTGAATACTTTCCAGAGGTACTCTACGTTGTCTTGAGTTTCTGTAAAGGAAGGATCATGAACAAAGTGTACCAAAAGTTGTTTAATAAACTGTAAAGGTTCTTGTATTTTTCACTTGTTTAATTTGTCATGTTCTTCGTTCTCTGTCTTTGTTTTTTTCTTTGTTTTTTATTACATCCACAGCACAACTGTATGCTGCCTGTCATTTTCAAACATATTCATGAGGACATTGTCATTTTTCACCCTAAATCCCAATTTTACCAGCCTCTTCCATCTGATGTCACTCCCTGAGGCTCCTCCCCTACCGTTGCATTTTATGGCCTTTGTATATGCCAAAAAAAAAAAAAGCCTATGAGATTTTTTTTTAGGAAAAACATGGACATTTTTGAGTTAGAAAAGTTAAAAATTTGCTACAAATTAATCTGAGAATTCTCTAGAAAAAAACATGGAAATTTTGGAATTTTAGACTTTTCACTCAGATTTACAAAAGTCAAAGATTTTTGAAATTAAAAAAAAAAGTTACTGAAAATTTCTGATATAAGTCTCAGAAATTCAGAGGGTTTTTTTCTAGCAAATTAAAACTTTTCAATTTCAGAAACTTCCCTTGTTTTGTCCAGAGAATGTCTGAGATTAATCTGAAAATTTTAAGTTTTTTTTGGTGGAAATTTACTCCTTTTTCTATCTATGGTCACCCTAGTATCCCGTCGTAACATCCATATGTTGCAACCAGAACAATGTTAGTGCCAATGTGTTAAGTGGTTATTTTAACAGACAAAAACGAGACGCTCAGAGCATAAAAGTGGGGGAAAAGCACTTGTTCTGAGAATGATAATGCAGCTCTGACCAGAGAAGTACTGTTTTGTCATCTTAACTGAGCTGAAACAAACTTCTTTATAGATGTGGAGCTGGTAAAAATGTGTAAAAAGCTTTAAATGAATACTTTATTACAGTAGTACGATCACAACAAAACTAGCCTTCAGTCTGAGTACATTTATTCAGTGGGAGAATAAAAGCTCATGTAAAAATGGATGTAAAAGCTGAGTACACTTTGTCCAGCTGTAACCAGACCTGATTGACCGCTCTCTGTTCTTAATCAAGACTCAAACAGAAGCTACCTGACAAAGTAAAGTAGGCCAAGCAATTGTCAAAAGCCAGACAGAATGCAGTGTTCCATGGAAATTCAGGAACAAGAAAACTGGTGGAAATCTACAAGTCTGGAAAAGTTTGTAAAGCTGTTTCAAAGTTGAACCGCACTGGGAGCCATTATCCACAAACAGCCAAGAACAAATAGAGGAGTGGCCGGCTGACTAAAGTTACCCTAATAGCCCAGCGAGGACAAAAGGCCCCAGAATAACATCTAAAGAACTGCAGACCAGTGTACATGACTTCACCAATTCCAATAAGAAAGCCACTGCTGGGCAGAAGGATCAGGAAGATTAACCTTCAGTTTTCCTAGAAAATCTCTTGATGATCCTCAAGATTTTAGGGATAATGGAAAAAAGGACTGATGGAAAAAAACAGTGGAATTTCCTGGAAGGTGTCTTGACATTTTGGGGAAAAAAATAACAGTAGAAAGGGAAGTCATTCCAATAGCAAAGCATGGTGGTGGTAATGTGGTGATGTGGGTCTGTTTAGCTGCCTCAGGACCTGGAAGGCTGACTGTGGTAAATGGAACCAGCTGAACATCCTGATAGAGAACCATTGGTTGGTGACCAAAAACTGAAGTTAATCTTTTTGCAGCAGGACAATGAGCCAAAAAAACACCAGAAAGTTTACTTCTGAATTTGGACAAGTCAAAGTCTTGAGTCTGAATGAAATGCTGTGACTTGACCTTACGAGGGAAATTCATGTTTAAAAACTCTCCAGTCTGGATGACTTGCAACAATTGTGGAAAGTTGAGTGGAAAAGTTTGATTGCGGTCGGTGTTGCTAAGGGTGACCAAAACAGATGTTGTGTTTAAAGGGAAATTGCTTTTCCACATCAGAAGATGTAAAAAAAATGTATTCCTTTTTTTCTCGCTCTGACACTCCCCTGGTCACGGAAACTTTTAATCTTCTTTACTCAATAACAGTATCCACACAGAAGATTGTCAGTATGACCTCTTAGCACCAAATCCCCTTGTGGACAGTTGCCGCAAATTGACCACAAACCTCCATGCAACCAGGTTTGCTGATGTACATTCACAATCGGCTCCGATCAAGAACTTTACCATTATGTATCGGTTTGAGAAATGCCAAATAATGCCCAATTTAGCTGATTTGCATGAGCTACAATCAAGTTGACAATCTCTAATTAATTTAGGGTCTCACATAAAACAAATTATGAGTCCAGTTTAAAATCCCTCGTTGATGTTCCCATTGTTTCTTGAAATGTCTCTCGGACAAACATAAATACATTAATCCCTCTAGAATAATTCACATGTGCCTCGTTGAAGCCCAAAACTGGAAAGTTTAAAAAGAAAAGTGAAAACCGTTTCCAATTAAAATAAAAAATACCATCAAGGAGAAGTGTGTGTGGTAAAACCAAAACACCTGACAAAGTCGCTGAAAGCCGAGGGAACCGGCTGTAGTCTGCTAGATGAATTCCCTCTTTGTTTTTGCTCTCCTGTTTCCATTTGGCGTTCCATCCCCATGGAGAATCCAGATATTTTCCAGCTCTGCAGGTAGGTGTCAGGACTTCGGTCAGGAATGAGCTCAGTGCAGTCTGGACGGCTCAAGTATGTTAATCTCAGGAAGCACGTTCCGTTATTTACAGCTACAATTCAGATGATGAAGTGTTAATTGCAGATTGGGAAACTGTAGTTAAAAGCTAAAAGTGGCCTCAGGAACAGAAAACGATGACGCTGACAGCGGGCAGTTAGCAGTGCATTGGATTTAGAGACAGGCCTGAGTCTTTTATTTCTAACATATAGAAATTATTTCGTATTACCATAAACCAGAATATGTCTCCAGCATAACAGAGTTGAGAATATTACCAACACTGCGATTTGTTTCAATTTGAAAACTTTGAGCTAAAACATTTGGGTGTACAGGGGAAAGGGATGGTTGTGTATAAGACTTAAAAAGCTATGTACTTTAGTACATAAATGTGACCATATAATGCCAAACTAAATCACAAATGGAGCCATCATCCAAAATTCTGCAGCTCTCTTGGCAGAAATGAAGTCTCATTTCGAATTTTTTAAATGTGACAAACATGATGAAATTGAAAATACTAAGAAATAAATCTCAAATCTCCTCTGAGATCAAAATTCTTATCACTGTTTTTTTTTTTTAAACTTTAACTTGCCCACACAAATTATAACTTATTTTGATTTCTGCTAAAAATCTACCATATTAAAAGATATATTAGCAGTGACTAATATACGTTTTTTTTTTTGCCTGCCTGCCATGAGCGGTCAGTAATAATTCAATTAATTTACATTAGGAGTAAAAAACATCACCGCGTTTATTTTAAACACAAAACGATAGTGGAGATGACTGTTCCAAGTCAGCTAGCTCTAGTGTCTTCTCTTAGCGATTAGCGCAGTTAGCAAGGCTAATACCACAAAAATACATGTCTTCTACCATATATTCTGGTTAATATTCTTACCTTAACTGGGACACTTCCAACAGGCTGCCAATCATTTTACATTCCAGCATGTTACGTGAGAAAGGTTAGAGCTTGGAGGGATAAAACATAGCAACTTTGCTAGCTAGCTCAGTAAATTCCTGTGAAAGGAAACCACCTGTGCAATATCACTGAATTTCCTTCCAATTAAGGAAGGAAATCTTTCCACTTTGCAACAAAGTGTAAGGATTGGGAATGGCAGCAACAAAAATCGCAGAGCAGGTTTAGCAGATTCTAAAGGGCAGAGTACAGAGTTCATGTTGCCTTCAGATCTAGAACATCAACCACTAAGTCAGGCAATCAAGTGGGCAATTTTCAATTTGACAGTTGCCAAGAATACATTTGTCTTTGATTTGGTGGAGATGGACTGTTTTTCAGGAGAAGGGCTCAGTGACTTTTGTCCTAAAAGAACTCATACAACTTTGCAGGAGCAATTTGTGGACGGTTCTTTCGGTGTCAATATGGCTGAGCACCAGTGTCAAAGGAAAGCTCCACAGAACCATACAGTAGATGAGAGAGTTTGGTGTGGAAGAGCTTGACGGATTTTATACTTAGCTCTGGCTTCATTCCCATTGAACACTTTTGGGGTAGATTAGAGTGGAGGCTGCTAGCTTAGCCTTTCTCATCCAACATCAGTGTCTGACCTCACAAATAGTCTTTAAGGAGGACTGCTCACACATTTCCAAAAGAGGCAGCTGAGCGAAAGTTTTGTGCAAAAATAATGTACACAAACGGTGTTGTCAAGGTGACCAGGTAGGGATAAGTTACAGCGCAATCAGGAAAATATCAGGTTTTCTCAGTTCATATTGTTTAGAAATTCCTCACATTCTTTTAATATATCTGTTGTTGAGGCATTTCTACTGAATTTTCACATATTGTTTTAACTACATTGATGTACATGTTCTGTCTCAACTAAATGCTGAAATTTGGACTAATTAAGGTCTGAAGGTGCAAGTTTAACCATAGGACACAGTTTTAACTGCTGCATAGAGTCTAAATATTTAATTTGCTTATTCCGTTGTCATTTTAAAACATTTTGCAAATACTTTATATATAAGAAGATGTTGGGTCATGTTGGACCTTTAGTGTTCTGGACTCCCCTTACAGCTCCAGTTTTACAGTTTTCCAATTTTACAGATCCTCTTTCTGTAAAATTCTCCTGAATATTTGATCTGGTTTTGATTGTACAATTCTACTGATTCTCCATGTACTGTTACAGAAGAAGAAGAAAAGACTGAACTATACATAAAGTACTCTGTTGACATTTATTTTAACAATTTGTCACAGGCTTTATTCTGCTGTACTATAAACCTAGGCCCGCCACACAAGTATCTTCAGAAACTTTCAATGTTTTGTTTCCAGATTTGCTTCCAGAAAACTCTGTAAAGTGTTCTAGGTTTAAGGTCAATAATCAGAAACTCTCAGTTCAAACTCCAAAGGAAGGTCATGGTCAAAGTGACTGTTTTTGCTCATTGTCTAATTTCTCCAAATGCTAATGTTGCATGTTATTTCATTTTCTAGGTTATGTTATCCACTACTGAAAACGGTGTTTGACTGACGCAAACTGGTGCCAAAATTAATTTACCAAATATTATTTCTTATGCTCTGAAATTTTTCTGAAAATCGGCATTAACGTCTGGATTGTTGTTGTGTTGCTCTGCCAGTCAAGACAGAAGAATGTTCTTTCGCTTCATTAGCTTACTGCACAACAAAACAACTTTACAATATCATGCATGTTCACAGACTGTAAGAAGTTTCTAAATATTCTCCAGATGAACATTTTCACAAAGTGTTCCCTGGTGTCTGCAGCTGTGTAAAGCACACGGTGCTGTCTGCCCTGTTTGCCCGTCAGTTAAAGAACTGAAGCAGAGCTGGACGTCTGGATTGATCCAAAGTCCTGTGAACGCATCACTTCAAAGACGCAATAAATCTTTCAGCACAGCTTCCCTCAGTGTTTCTTGCCTTTTCATTAATATAAACCGCTTTCACTGTGATACCATGTTGTACTTATTATCTCTAAATAAAGGTTTTCAGTTCTATTTTCAAAGTAAATCCCTTCAGAAATGCTTATTCTTGGGTAACTTTCTTTGGGATTTCCTTGTTAATCCTTTAATGAGTTTGTGGATTAAGCTCTTAAGGTTTTTTTTTATTTATTTTTTATTATTTGTGGTTTTGTGAAATATTGAATACAGAGCATTTTTAACGCCAAATAAACGCCCCTGCTGTTTGCATCCAGACCGCTAGGTGGCAGCCTGCAACAAGGTTTCGGTGAAGCAGAGGAGCCGTGAGAGCAGAGCAGCAGCTTCCCTCTCTGTTCGGGTTGTCATCTTAAGTTACTTTTTTCTAGCTGTTGTGTTAAAAATAACTTCCGTGTACCTTTTAGTCAACACTTTATCACTATGTGAAGCACATTATATAGATTAGTTACGCACAGATGGGTGTTTGAAAGCCCTTATCTATGTTAATTATGATTATCTTTATTTACCTACTAATAAAACCATCAGAATGTCACATTAGACCAATAGAAAAGAACACATTTTCAATATAGAAATGTGGACTTAATGAAAAGTATTTTTGTTCACTTTAACAATGATCACATTCTCAGAAAATCAGAATAATTCATAAGACAAAAAATAGTTTGTCTCATGGAATTATGGAAATGCAAGGATACTGTTAAGTGTGTATATGTAATTGACACTTACCGAGGAGTTATGGTGGATTTATTTATTAATGTCTTAAAAATCAGAGTTTTACATAAAGAATGATTAATTTACTATCTCCTTAAAGAACGAGAAAATGCTCTGGTGATGATGTCATGGCTTTAGAAAGTTCTGATAGGTTGACCGGCACATTTAAGTTAACCGGAGGAACACCTGTGGATGTATTTTAGTTCAACACCTGGAACACACTGATTTCTGGTTTGCCACAAAGGGAAAGCCAAAAAAAAAAAATCAACCAAATATCAGGAAGAGAATCATGGAGCCTCACAGGTCTGGTTCTTCCTTAGGATCATCTCCCAGCTGCTTGAAGGTTCATCTGTTCAAACAGGTATAGACACGATGGGAATGTCCAATCATCACAGCACTCAGGATGTAGACGGGTTCTGTGACCAGAGATGACTTTTGGTCCAAAATGGACAAACTGACCCCAGAACAAAAGCCAAGATGCTGCTGAACCTGGTAAGACAGTTATTATCCATAGTCAAACTGTCCTAAAAGGCGAATCAGTGAGGAAGAAGCCAAGTCTCCAAAATAAAGGTTAAGATAAAGCAGATTAATAGTTTGCAAATGCACACAGAGACAAAGACCTTCATTTGTGGAGAGTCGGGAAGTTAAAGCTCGGGTCCAAATGGGTCTTTCTAGGGCACAGTGACTCTGGCAGTAATGACAAAGGCATTTAGCAAATAGAAATAATTTTAGTAATCGTAGCTGAAGAGAAGTTTAGTCAGATCTGACTTCAGACAGTGTCTGTTAAATCATTGTATGTAAAGCTTTGGTTTCAGCTGTCTGCTCAGGTCCTGCTGCACGGTGAAATGAGCGTGGCCTGTTGACACCGTGAAGCACCGAGTGATGGAGTAAAAGCCCATATGGAATGTTTCTGTCGTCTCTTGATCGTGAGCTACTTCAAATATTTATCACACATTTTTCCTTTCCTTTAACCTCTGCAATAACTGTCAGCCAAGCAGCTGTCAAGTCAGCAGTTTTTCCCCATGATACTTTAGGTCACATCACGCCAATAACATTACATACCCTAAATTTCTGACACACAGTTTAGGGTTTTCATTAAGTATAAAAATAAAAATCTTCTCTCAAAAATAAAATCCTGATTTGTAAACTGCGTTTTGCATTTACTCTGGTTATCCATGTCGGATATTTCAAATCGTTCGGTGATTTGAAACTTTTAAATCCGGTTAACTTCAGGGGAAGCGTTGTGACGAACAAAACTGTTGCCATGGGAACTAGTCCGGTAAAGAAAAAGCGGTCTGTCACATCTCCATTACAGCTTCTGCCACTGAAGCCAACTTGAGTCAAGATGAACCGATTTTAAAGAACGGATCAGCGTAAAACTAAGCGACAGACAAACCTCTGATTTAAAGGTGTTCCGTCATTTTGTGCTCTCCTCTTTGTGTGGGTCCCTCTCCCAACTTTATTTGTGCATTAGTGGCTGAGCCGCAGTGAGCGCTCCAGGCCTGTCTGCCTTCCAGACCAAACACACATCCATCTCTGTCTCCCTGGCTGCTTGTGACCCCTGCGTTCTGGCGTCGAGTTAACCTTCACTCTGGCGTCCATAAACAGCCCGGCTCCTCACCGAAGGCCACCCAGCCTCTGTGGTCACTCTCTGAGATCAGCATTAGTGGGAGCTGATGGACGCCCTTGAACCGACGGGCCTCACCAGTCACCAAGAGAACAAACTGAAACGATTTTAAAAGCGTAATAAAACTGCCCGAAGCTCCCTCCGCCGTGCCGTTTCTCTCCTCCGCTTGTGCTTTCATTATGTTTTACGCGCTGTGGGGGATTTTGCTCGAGAGCTACTCAGAGTTAATACAGTTGAAATGTTGACCAGCAGGACAGCTTGTTCTTCTTTTATGGTTTTCGTTCCACACGTCCGGTTTTCTGTTTGAATGTATTTCAGTGTTTGCGCCACGAGTAATGAGGCTGAACATTTTCTCAGTTACTGTAGGCCATGCTTTAACTTCATCTTTGGCTCCTTTTTGTGCTGTAGCCAAGGATCCAGTAGAGTATGGAAGTATAGTGGCTACTGCTGAAACTCTTTTTTTCCTCACATTCGGTCACATTACAACCACAAACATCCAATTAACTCAGAGCAGCAGCATTTCACTTCAATATGTGCATATTTTTAAGTATTGTTTAAAATTAATACTCAAGAATTATCGACTTAAAACTAGCATGCGTTGGCTAATGTGCTAGTAGTGACTCTAACTTTAGCGCTTTTGTGTTTTTGCTAACTTATGAAGTTTTTATCGGACGTAGCTTCCCCTAAGTTAATATTTCCAAGCAAATACAAATTGCTAGTTTGCTTAGCTATTTTGTATAAAGTTCAACATTTGTGTTGACGTTTTAGTTATCAACCGATTAAGAAATCATCAAGTAGCTCATATTTAGGTTTTCATTTTGAAGTCTATTTACACCGTAGTTATATTTAATCTCCTTTGTTTTTTTTTAACTACATCATCATCATCATCATCATCATCATCATCATCATCATCATCATCATCATCATCATCATCATCATCAACAACTTTATTAAAGACACAATATGAGAAAAAATAATAATTTAAAAATACAGCCTGTAGTTCTAGAGTTAAAATCTACTGAGTAACAGAGTTAGCGTTACACATCAACTATAAAACTGAAACCTAATGGGACTAATGTTTAGGGTAGCTCATATCTTGCTAGAAAGTTACTGGTGAGCTAGTTTTGTGTTATTTTAAGTACTATAGAAAATACTATTTTACAAACTATATCAATACACTTGGTAAGTTTTTGTGTTTTTGTAGTGTGTTCCTGCAAAGACATAGCATTCTCACAGAATGATGCTGCCACCACCATGTTTCTCGGTTCATTCCATTTTTGATGTTTATGTGCAGAATTAGCTTACTGTGTTTTACATGTAGACCAAAAGTAAACCAACCACATCAGCCTTCACAGAAGGTTGCATTACGGTGCACAAGGGGCTAAAAATACGTGCATGCCGCACTTTTCATCTTTTTCTTCATAAAGAATATTAAAAAAAACCTGGCATCGTTTTTCATCCACTTCCCAATGGTTTGTAACTTTGTGTTGGTTATACAGTAAAATGAATGGCGGTTGTCAAGTTACAAAAACAAATGTGAGTTGTTGTGATATTCAGTAACAAAAGCAGCTTTAGGATGTGACAGAGTGAGAGAACCGCCAGTGTTCATGTTTTCAAAAGTGTAAGTAATTCAAAGGAGTACATCGTATGTAAAATGGGTTTGAATTTCACCAGTTATTACCAACTCTGCAGTTTTCCCGGCTTTCCGGAGCTTTTCAGTCGATTTTACATATTTTACTTATATGGACTTCAGCAGCCCTGCTAGAGCTGTTCTTGTTACCGGCAGCAGCTGCAGGGAATGTGATTTATAACCTTTAATAGACCCTCTCTGGCAACTTCCGTGCTTGAAATACTCCTCAAGTCATAACTCAGCTTGCGAATGATCATTATCCACAATAAACACATCTCATGGCTGACAGCAAATAAAGATTTGAAAAGTCACTGGTTCTTATTTGGACGGGGAAGCTAAAGGATGGATGAGGCAGCTTCCTCAAAACATTTTACTTCAATTTATTTGGAGTGAGACACACAATTGTCTTCAATTAAGGTTATGTTTTCAGACGTCCTGCCATGTTTGTTTTACTGCCAGTATTTTTCACGGTGAATGTTGCACTGCGTAGTGAAATGGCAACGATTCAGGCGTTTTTTGACAAATCCATCAGAGCGAATTGAGTTGTCTTGAACTCACTTTGAAGTCGGTGACTTTACTAACACCAGTCCACAAAAAGAAAAAGGTTAGGGTTAGGGTTACACTAGCCGTGCACACAGGACGTAACATTTCCCACACAGAGAACAGAACATTCAGTTCAGGTTTGATGTATATGTTGCGATGATTAATAAGTGATCATCTGAACTCGGCGGTGGTTGATTAGTGACTTTACACACCTGCTTTGCTGATGATCTGTCAGAGTTGGCGTTAATCGACTTTTTTGTAACTGAACCGAAACGCACAGAATTCCGCAGCACGTCTACATCTAAAGGTTGTCAAAGTCAAGCTAGCCTAACTGAGCCTCACTATTTTTTTTTTATTAACACTTTCTCCTGAACTGTGACATGTGATACCTTTGGACCTTGTTAACTAGTTGTCGTAGTGTTCATAATTAGCAGCAAAGTGCTGCATCTCATTTTCTCCTATATATCAACATTTGAGATTTAGCGTGTTATGCTAACAACTTGACAGCTAAAAGTATTCATCGTTCGCAAGAAGTTTTTCAGGATCTTGTGTGTGTGATGTCATGTTAATAGCAGTAGCTCCATCTTGTTCCCCCCGAAAAAAATTCTATAGTTTTTTAAAATAATTTTGTAGTTTTTATTGATAAAAATCTCCAAATATTGACGATCTGATTTTGTCCTCTATGTTACAAAGGACGATGCATTCTTTAGAAAAAGAAAAAAAGTCTTTGGGACCTCCCCAAGAAATTGACGCCCTGAGCCACTGCCCCTCTAAGCCCCTTCTAAAGCCGGCCGGCTCATCCGTCTAACTTCAGCATGCTGGTTCCAAACCCTGGCGAGGTAATGCCCAGTGGGCGGCAGCAGCTGACACAAATAAAATCCCTGCGACTGCAACATGTTTACCCACCAACACGCAAATCCACTGAATTAAACATCCCGAGCCTTGACAGCTAGTCAGGAAAGTGGGGTTTTCATTTAAATGCAGATGGCATTCGGGGGTGACTGCAGGCCAAGTGTTTGGACGGCTGCTCAGGCTCCCAGTTCAGTGCAGCAAGACGCAGAGAAGCTGCAGGTGGTAGGAGCTGACGCAGACTGGGAGTGTTGTCCTCCCTGGGAAGGAAGCAGGCTAGCATCAGCAATAAAACCAGAGATTCTGGCTGGAAGCTGGACAGCAACTCATTAAACGCTTCACTGGGTCCTGATGTCTGGAGCTCAACTGGCACTGCTAGACAAAAAAAAAGAAGCCAGTCCTAGAAACTTTCTAATGAGCAATAAGCAGAAGTTTATTTGGGATAAAGTTAGGGTGTAATTCTGAATGTAACTCAGAATTACACATTTCACCTACGTTTAGAATACACTTATTAGTGACCTATTAGGATGTTGCCATGAATTTTATGTGCAATAGAAACCTGAGCTCAGGATGTAGTTACTATTGATTGAGATAAACATGATTTTGTGTTTTTTTCCCATTTTCTTTATTTCAAACCACATATTTCAGTTTTTTGTTTTTGTTTTTTTTACCATTTTGTCAAATTGATGTTAGTGGTTCAGTTCAGTTTCTTCAAAAAGAACCAGAAGACTTTTCTGAAGCTACAGACTAGAGCTGGGAAACGTTCATCATCACAGCCCTCTATCATGACTCAGATGTGTATGACGGCATATTGGGACCATTGTAGATAGGAAAAAGAAAGAAGACATTTCTGACAAAAAACTTGGAAATGTTGAGTTTAATATCAGAAATTTTCCAGACAAAAAATGTTAATTTTAAGTTTTAAAAGTCAAAAAGTTGCAAGAGGAAATTTTTTCATTTTCTTTTATCTCAGGAATTCTCCGGGGAAAAAAATGGAACATTTCTGAGTTTGAAAAGTTGAAAATTTGCGAGGAAAAAAAAGTTACATTTTGAGTTTAATCTAAGGAACTTTCCAAAAATAAAACTAGGAAATTTAAAGTTTCAAAAGTTAAACAAAAGAAAAAAAAGAAAGAAAATTGACTTCTGAAACTCTGAAAATGTCCAAGTTTTTTTCTAGAAAATTTCTGAGCTCAATCTTAAAATCTTGAGTTTTCTGATTTTCAAGTCAAAACTTTTCCACTTTTGACGCCCAGAAATGTCCTTGTTTCTTCCAGAAAATCTCTGACATTTCTGAGTTTTTCTCCTCTTTTTTTTAATTCTTTTTTCTTTCTTTCTATCCACAATTGAGCTGACATTAAGTCGTATATGTGAGCTGTCTGCAGGTGGGAATGAATTTCAGCACCAGTAGACAAACTTCACCTGTGATCCAGCAGAGTGCAGAATATTCTGCCACACTTATTCCGCTTCCCTCCATTCCCTTTCATCTTTATGCAGAATGTCTCACAGCGTTGGCCAAAAGGCCAAGTCCGGACAATTTGCAACAGTTTCCCGGGGCGATGAGATACTTCACTGTTTTTTTCTTTCTTTTTTTTTTTTTTTTTACAAAAGCAGTTCCATCATCTCAGAGAAAGAGAGAGAATTGGAAGTTTAGAGCATCCCCTCCCCGCCGCTCTCAGGGCAGATGTGATGGGTTTCACACAGACGACGGCTCTGTGAGCCAGATCCCCTTCCACCTCTCTCCTCCATCTGCCTCTTTTTGAGACGCACCACAGATGTGGTGAGTGTGTAGGAGTGGAATTTCACCAGCTAACTGTGATTGCTGGAGTGGGGCGACGCTCTGCCAAAACTACGTTTCCATCTTTCACGAAAGAGTTTCTGTCGAATGGAAAACAAATGTGTAATTGACGTGTTTGACGACGATAGATGCTGGAGAAGCAGAGGCGTTTCCAAACGCCGCCTTTGAAATTAGAGGCCGGCGAAGAGGAGAGCGAGAGGGAAAAGTTAAGCGGAGTAACAGCGGGATGCTCCGGCTTTGATGCGGAAGTAGAACGGATTTGCTTCTAAAGCTTGTCATCAAAAACGCACGAGACGCAAATAAAAGGTGTGCAACTGAGACAAAAATGATTTAATTAGTGCACTTGAAATAAACATGCCGTAAATCCTCTGAGAGAATTCCAACCGAGGGATTTGCGGAGCTAATGATGCCGCTGCTGTCTGACTCAACGGTACACAAATGCATAAGGACGGCAGCTTTAATGCATTTTCTGCTAGTGATAATTTTTCCGCCTTTTCTAAGGGTTTCACACCAGTCCTGTTCGGTCCGCTGTAATAGAACCAAACAGGAAGTCCGGTTCGCTTGTGAAGGTGTGGATGTGTAATCGAACTCTGACTGGACATAAAGAAGCGAACTCTGGTCCGCCTACAGACCTTGAAGTGAACTGTGTTGCTGTTTCAATGCGTATGAGAGCCGCTCCAAGAGCAGGAAGTGGACCACAGCGCAGGGCATTCTGGGTAAAAACAAGCGACACAAATGCGGCACCATGTTTCACTGTGTAACCAGGATCATTTTTTTCTATTTTTTGATTTCATTTATATTTATTTTTAGATTTATTTTAGAAATAAAATCTTCTCCTCCTTAATTTCTTTTGCCTAGGATATGGAAAAAAACAAACACGTTATGTATGTTCTCGCGTGATTTTTGTTTAAAGTCACATGACCACCTGAGCGTCAGCAATTGACAGCTGCGGCATAAAAGGCTAGCAAGCCGCAGCTGTGTTGCCAGAGCTGTCCGATGCTGACGCAGGTAAGTTTGGTAGTGGATTTAAAACTTCTAGTAAATGTGTTTGTACTGATGTATTTTCCAACCTGCAGACGTGCAGTTGTGTT
>CAEGAE010052860.1:0-15125 GCA_903067095.1 Girardinus metallicus | reverse complement strand
TCCAGCAACGGTGTGTGCCAACCTTGTGAAGACTTACAGAAACCGTTTGACCTCTGTCATTGCCAACAAAGGATATATTACAAAATATTGAGATGAACTTTTGTTAGTGACCAAATACTTATTTTCCATCCTTATTTGCAAATAAATTCTTTAAAAATCAGACAATGTGATTTTCAGAATTTTTATTTCTCATTTTGTCTCTCATAGTTCTACCTATGAAGTCAATTACAGGCCTCTCTCATCTGTTTAAGCGGGGGGAATTGCACAATTGGTGACTGACTAAATACTTTTGTTTCCCCACTGTATGTGTCTTGTTTGGTGTTGGTCGGATTTCAGCCTCCCTTACCTTGGCCATGTCTCTGAACATCGTGTACTTCTGGGCACTCCAGGTCGGTTGCAGTTCAGTGTCAATACACGGCCGGGACAGATCTGAATACATATTTTTCAAAGGTTGAATGGGTTCATGGCGGGATCAGTGATGTGCACAGAGCTCCACTTCATATCAGACACCACCAAGGTGGAGGCGGGATACTGGTATGGGCCACTGGTAATATGAAAGATGAGCTAGTTGGACCTTTTCGGGGTGAAGACGGACTCAAAATCAACTCCCACACCTACTGCCAGTTTTTAGAAGACACATTCCTCAAGCAGTGATACAGGAAAAATTCTAATTTAACCCAATGAGGTTTACAGGAAAGCCAAAAAAGTCTGGATTTAGTAAGAGAAAAACTAAAGAAAATGGATAAATCAGAGGACACATGAGGATGATATTACAGATACTGAAATCATACGCTCACAAAGTAAGCTACCAGGATGGTATGATTACTTTGTATGCACAGTACAAAGTAATATGTACTTTGTACATATTACAAAGTATGTATCATGGAAGCTTATCATCGAATTAGAGCTAAAGCAGAATGATTCATTGTCATTTTATTAGACAAGGTTCTGTTTCTCATGATATGTCGCACTGAAGTTTTTAAAATTACTTTCTTCACAGAAGTATTGAGAAACTCCTGTGAGTTAAAATGTGCCAGGAAAACACCTGAGTCATGTCTAAACACTTATCAATCGAATTTTTGTTGAACAAATTTCAACAGCAGTTTGTTGTATACCAGGGGTCTGCAGCCTTCTCAGTCCAAACAGACATTTTTATACCGTCAGTGCAGGTTAAAAGAAACCTTGTTTAGAGACGCACACATCACAAACTTTATGAAAAGCCCAAGTCAACATTTTATTTCTGTTTAGGTTTAAGATAAAGTGAAAACCAACATAAGTCGTTTGCAAAAAGAAAATGGATACATTATCTATTACACTGTGTGCACAACCATTATGCAAGTTGTATTTTTGAGGCTTAGTTTTATTGTTGAACAACTACCGTGCTATTGATCAATCCAAAATATTAATAAACTCTCAAGCCTGAATATTTGAGAAAAAAGTGAGATTTTGGCTTTCTTAGGACAATATCAATGTGTGCACAATTATCGGGAAACTATTAGTGTGCAGAATTATTATGCAACTGAATTCAAACTGAACATTTTCCCATCTCGCTTGTTTATTATCATCCATTAAAGTGAGAATAATAAACATAGAACTCAAAATTAACAAACATTTCTGACATTTAAAAAATAAATCAGTGACCAATATAGCCACTCTTCTTTTCATTAACAGTTGTAAGACTTCCATTCATGGAGTCTGTCAGTTTCTTCATCTGTTGAAGATCAACTTTTTGTGCAACAGCAACCACAGCCTCCCAGACACTGTTCAGAGATGTGTTCTGTATCAGAAGGGCCCACAGGTTCTCATTAGGGTTTAGGTCTGGTCAGGAAGGGGCCACTTCATTACTCTTTCATCTTTAGGGCCTTTACTGGTTAGCCACATAGTGGAGTACTTTGATGGCTCATTGTCCTGCATAAAAGTCATGGTGATGGTTAACAAATGAAAGGGGTGTAAGCAAGTCTCATGATTTGAAAGTATGTGATTCTGGGAAGTTCATTTTGTTTCTGCTTTGCTGTTAATACAGACGGATCATGGAGATCAGAAAGCCTGGCAAAGCGCCTGCTCTGCTCTTCTCATCATCTCTCTTAGGCATGCTAATAATCCAGGAACACTTGAAATCTTTCCAGTTCATTTAGCAGTTAAGCATGTTGAAATCATGAAAAATATGGTTCTCTAAAAGTCAACAGCCTGCACATCATCCTTCACCTGCAGATGTTTCTGCAGACTTGGCAGGATAAGAAGCAGTTACTACTCTGATTAAATACTATGAAGAGCTTCAGTTACTTGGTTTCATTCATACTGTTAGAACTTTTTACCTTGCGTCATGTCATATGAACTTCAGTGTGTTCCAGATTAGGGCTGTTGTAAATGATTATTTTAGTAATCGAGTATTGTATCAAGTATTCTATTGATTATTTTTGGTGATTAATTGAGTAATTGAATAAGAATTTGGTAAAATAAAATATGCTGCCATAACAGCAGTATTACTCTTGTTACTATTCATATGTGAGCATTCCTACCAATAACTTTTCTGTAGTTTAGAAATGTAACCTGTAACAAAAACAGCTCACTTTATAAATTAACCTAGACAAAAATCTGAATTTAATAATAAAGAGGTAGGGTCAAAAAGACACTTCTAAAAAATGTTTAAACTTCAATTTTTAGATTATGTATTTATCTTCAGTCAATTTAATGGATGAACTCTCACTTTGCACAGCCATTCATAGCTTTTGTGTCCATGTTAGCAGCAGGTTTTAACTCCTTTATCACACACAGAAACTCATCTACCAGCTATGTACCACCATGAAGAGCTCCGCCCCTATTTGTTGTTACTAGGATTGTATAAAATTTATTTTCATAATAACATAATAAAATCAAATAAAATTCAAAAACTGAAAAATATTCATTGTTCACTCCTGGCCAAAATAAAATGTAAAACATAAAAGAAAATTTTATATAAATCATTTTTCTAGATTGAAGTTTGCCAAAAAATATTGGATCATACCAGCTGAATACACTCTTAAAGATTTTACAAAGAAACCTAAAGACCTTGTATAATTTTCCTTCCACTTCACATTTATGCAATCCTTTCTGTTGGATTACCAAATAAAAGTTTTATACAACATACTGAAGGTTTTGGTTGCAATGTGAAAAAAAGAAAAAAAGTTTCATTAATACTCTTTTTGTTTTGTTTTATTACTGTACCTAATCAGACGTTATTTAAAGACATCTAACTGTGGATGTAGAATAGACAAACACGTTCCCCTTATTTCGATAGTCTCGAGTTACAGCTTTCTTTTTTTCTCTTTTTTTAATACTTGACCTATTTGACAACTGTGGATCCCTCAGCTCTCACTTCAAAGCAGCAGTAAGCGCCATGTGGAGAATCAGGCTCACTTTCCTTTGTCAGGAACTTTAGTGCAGTAGCTTTGGAAACTCTATTTGACAGTCACAGGTCAGTTAATCTGTCTAGAAGCACCCTGTTACGGCTGTGGCGCCTCACTGCAGGTCTTCCAAGACTCTGAGCTTAATTAGAGCCTGAGCATAAGCTGCCAGGTCAGTCTGCGATCCACACTGGTTCATGTTTCTACTAAAACCTTTGATTTCTTTTTTTTTCTGATCACCTTTGTTTTCTGAAATTTGCAGACAAGTAGCAAGGAAAGTGATTGATCTACAGAGAAATAGTTCCACAAATGAGCCTGCTGGAACATCTAGGAAGCTGCCTAATTAGCCACATTTCTCATTGAAGAAATATGTTACAGTTAGTTCAAGTAGCTAAGTTGTCACCAGACGTTCTCAGTATGGCCAGATTAACTGAGAATTGAAATGGAAATGTTTTCACAAGACTGTCCTTCATCCAGTCCTGCCACCACTAAAGCCAATTCCACAACATAAGGGCAGGAGAGGGCCTGTGAAGTCTGGCCAGATTGATCCTGACACCAGTAATGAGGTCTGACACCAACTGCATAAGGAGACAATGTGGGGACCAGCAGTGCCAAGCACAACCACTTGACACCTTGAGTTTTTAATAATCGCTAAGACCAGCCAAGGTGAGCCACCACATCTGGTAAACCGTGGAGGAGGTGGCTGCAGTGCAGGAGAACTCACAGGAAGTCCTACTGTTGTCTAAAGCAAAAGATGGATGATATTTAGAGGGATAAATGATGTATTAAGATTCCCACAAGAGCAGTAATGATCTAAACACAAACCGTGGATGGTATTTGGTTTGACATTTGCTCAGATTGGTGATCTATAAATATCCTGATGAATCTCTTTGTTTTTCATACTTTTTTTGTTTGCTTAAACTGTATACAAGTGGTATAACTAGACATCCAAACCTTAATGTAATCAAGTCAATCTTATGTTAGGAAAAACAAATCCATCCATGAATCCATTTGTCTATGCGTGTGTCCGTCCATCGTCCATTCATCCACAGCACTATCTTTCTGTCTATCCACTTGTCCAGCCGTCCATGTATCATCTATGCCTCATTCCATCGGCCCATCTATTAATCTATCCATCAGCCCGTTAGTCCATCAGTCAAGCCATTTGTTTGACTGATGGACTAAGGTAATCCATCCATCCACCCCTTCATCAGAATGTTTGAATTTTCTTGACCCTTAAGAACTTTGTCATTGTAAATGTTTTGATGCGGCCTTTTATTGTTGTTTCAGTCCGCATAAGGTGAACTATTTGTGTCATAATCTTGCAGTTGTTGTTGTTTTCAGGCAACACTGCTATGCAGTAGATTAATTTAATTTTATGCAACACCCAACCTCTTGGTTAAAAAGTTAAATATGCTGGGAAGAACAATGGACAGAGAGGGAAGCATTAATGTTTTGGCCTTGTTATGATGGGTGATTTTGTTGTTGCTAAATCCATCCCCAGCAGATGACCCCTCTGATTCCAATACTTTTATCTAGGGTATGAATGTAGCTAGACAAAAATCCCTTGAAGGTATTCTGTTCTTAAATCACACTTAATGATTTAAAGTTATCATTGATCGTTCACAAGAAAATGTACTTTGACTCATTGCCTTAGTAGACATTTAATTACCCCATTATTGGTGCCAGATTGTACAATGACTCATCTTAAGTATTTATGACCTTTGAACTCTTTCCATATTTGGCCTCATTACCACCACAAACTTCAGTGTCTCTGAGGTTGCATGTGATAGACCAAGACAAACTAGCACATAATTGTGCAGGGAGAGGAAAATGATACTCTGAGATGTGTACTTGTGGTGCGAGACGCTGGTGGCAACATCTGAGGGATGGCGTTCTTTAGTAGGGACAGACAACATGGTGGGAGTTGATTGGAAAATGGATACATAAAAACATGTCAAAGAATTGGAAAAGACTTGAGACTACGGGGTCCATCCAGCAGGATGACGGCCCTAAAAGAATACCTTCCCCTAGATATTTGTGGACCACGAGTTGCTCCGTACTGCTACATTGTGGTATTCTATTTGTTGTGTTTCCAGAAGTGACAGGAAGGCCTCTAGATGGTGGTAGGTCAGCTATGTAACAGAGCAGTATGGACTGTCGTCTTCATGCTAATTTTGTGCTGACTGCCTGCAACAATAGCTTTCATTACAAATGTGCACAAATCTTAGTCTGTATTCTGTTCATTTTGAAAAAGTACAATTTCGCAATTGCAGTGTTTGCATTGATAAGAAACACAATTAAAACGACACATGAATATGTTTATTCACACAATGAGTAATTAAAAAAGAAACATGCCACGCCATCATCCTCCAACTACTTCCTGTTGTCTTTTTTGTGGTTTGCGCCAGTAGCCACATCTGGTTGTTAATCATGTGACGTGATGCAAAAAAAGTGTTTCCATTGCAGTATTGCAAAATAAAACAATTTCAATACGGCCAAAAAAACACTTCTCTCTTGCACCAAAACTTTTAGTGAAAAATAAGAATTTTTTTGAAATTGCTACGTTTCCATTAAGCAAATTTATTTTCACAATGTCGAATTTTGCAGCAAGTGTCACTTGTGCCTCATTTCCACTGAGCAGTCGGGAAGATTTGACCAGGGTCATCAAGGCACTTGGCGTTGGCCTTAGTATAGACTTTGATGTGCTGCCAGCCTTCATAGGGAATTGCTGTGTTTGTTGTGCGGCCCTGTGTCTGGAGAAAGGGAACCCCGGGCAGCGGTGTGAGAAACACTGTTAATGACACAACCCTGGGTTTCAGTCCAGTTACAGATATTGGCTTTTCTGTGAAGCCCACCATGCACTTCGCTCCATGTCAGCTTTCCTCACTACAAAGCAGAGAACGATGCTCTCTGCTGAATGCTCTTTACTCTTTCAGGCTTTGTGAGGAGATAATGTCCTGAAAGAGGACATTATATTATTTTTGTGCCAAATTATAATCATGACAAGATAATCAACTGTTTTTATCTGAAGTCTTTTTGTTGCCGAAGAGTCTGGCATTAAAGTCGGGTTAAGCTCTCTGAGAGACGCACCTTATACCTTCATCTGTGTTCATCAAACTCTCAGGGAGGCAGCAGACAGCGTACTGGAAGGAATTTGCGTTGTTAATTGACCATCTGTGGATAACAAAACATCCCATACTTAAATCTGCTTAGGGAAAAGAAAACAAGGCTGTTTCTCTGAGCCTGTGTGGAGTTTTTAGCTGTTTGTTCTGTAATCCTCAGTAAGCTGGAGTTCTGCTGTAAATGAAGACTGCTGTTTCTCGGCATCACACTGTGGAGGGTCTTATTTCTGTTCAGTTTAATAAACAATATGTTTGGATTTTTTTAAAGCACTTTTAAGACTGAACATCCACATAGAGAAATCCACTATACTGCTCACAGTTTGTTTTTTTATGAGAAAGGTTAAAGTTAAATAAAGGGTGGATTAACACTGCTTTTCAGGAGGAATGACCTAGATTCAGACTGCCACTCAAACCTCTCCATAGGCCCCCCTCGAAATAAGCTTTCAAGTGTTCGTGCTCTCGATCATGTCAACAGTCCTCTCTGTTCTGAAATGAAGGTTTTGAGGATTTTGTCTTAAAGGTGTATTTGACCATAAAGAAGAGCAGAACAGCCTGGCTCTCATGCCTCTTCTAAATGCTTGTCTACAGTGTGAGGTTCTCTGGGGTTCCACCCCACCACACTGAAAGGCCTCATTTCCCTGACAGCTCCCCTCTGTTCATCTCACTGCATATCCCCAAGGAAGGAAGACACAGACTCTTTAATAACCCTCCTCTTTATTAAAGGATTATGTGGGGATTAGAAGGTCATATCATAAACTCATGTTAACATCTGTTCAAAGCCTTTTCCACAACTCTAAAATTAGCATATGTTACTTATGTGTTGTTTTGAAGGTAGTTTTGTCCTTTTATGAATGGCAGAATATTTCTAAAATACAATAGTCTCCTAATATTAGAGATGTACTTACCAGAGTTGTAGTTCTAAGTGGCTCATTTCCGATCACCAATTCCTCAAACTTCTTACTAATACCTATTTAAAACTATTCTGATTTCTATCAGAATAACAGTATATAGATTTATATTTCTTTTGATAAAGAAATATAAACCTTTCTTTATATTTTCTTAGTGAATTAATATTTGAAATCTTTTGACGGGTAAAAGTTTATATGAAAGACGTAAATATTTAGTGTTTGATTTTTTTCTAGTTTCCTTTTAAACTGACGTTTAGCAACAGTTAACAGCTAACAGCAGTGTTGGTAATTTTTCCAGTTTCTAAGTCCAATATTCACAGTTAATGAAGGTTTTGTTCACTAGAACCCCATCATTTGTAGTGTTTTACAAGATAATATTTATGCACCATTTCAGAGGCAACTTAATAGCACAGCTAACCATTCTGTGGTGCTAACTTTAGCTAGGTTAGCAAAGCAAAAGAAAAAAAAACATATTCTACCGGTGTCCATTATTATTTCTCCTAGTATATCTGAAAGTTACATTGGTTTGTACTAAGAACAGCTTGCACTAAACTTTACCTTCTATATTGTCATTTCAAATGGATGTTTAGTTACAGAAAATGGTTAGCCTTAGCAGCATGAGGAATTTTCTGATTGCTAAGATCAAACAATATTTATTTATGTCTAATGAGGTTTTTGCTTACAGAAGCTTGATCTTTTATTCAATAATTTAAGTTAAAATATATTGGCCTTGCTACCCTTAAGAACACAGCTCAGTTAACCTTTTATTGGAGCCAACGTTAACTCAGTTAGCAAAGCACAAACTATTGCTTCAAGACATGCACTATAAATAATTAGTGTTTTATCTTCTATATTCTTATTTCAATTTGTTCATTAACCAAAAGAAGCACATTTTCTGACTAAGGGCAAATTAATATTCTCACCTAATAAAATGTTTTCTCACAGTAACTTGATCCTTTGTTCTATTTTTTGAGTGCTTTATCAAGTAAAACACAGCCACGCTAACCATCCTATAGAGCTAACTTTAACTCAGTCAGCAAAGCAAATAAAATCAAACTTGAACAAAAGTGTCTGAAAACATCTGCTTGTTTTTATCATTATAAATCACATTTAAGATCAAAAATATCAAAAAGTCACCAACACATGCATTATCATACATATGAAAAATACAAATGATATATTAAAACTGATGCTTTTCCTCAAACAAATGTGACATTCACAACAGTAACTATGAGCCTTTGTGTAGCATCAGTGAAAATATGAAAATATTTATTTTTCCCTCTTTCACAATTCTCATAACTAACGAATAATTGAATTTTGATTTCCCACACAGTGCAGGATTAAATAAAGATCTAATAAAGCTGTTCCTGCCTCACTCCATCCACAGTAATGCAAAGACAATAATGGAAAGTCTCGAGCCAGCTGCCTGGCAGATGAGCAGTTTTCTGCTGTATGTTTTCCAGCCTCGGAATAGACAGGCAAACACACAAACTCCCACATTGATGGCTCAGTCAAACTTGATTTGCTTCACAGAGATGAGCTGACATCACAGTTCAAAGCACAGCTGCCTCCTGCTGCCCCTAATTATTACCAACAGGCTGAAGAGCCATATAAGTTGCCATATGGCACATTGAGGAGAAATGAAATTCTAAATTAGCTGCTAAATAAAAGCCAAATCCAGAGCAGGTAGTCATTTCCAGTGTTGCTTTAGAGGTCAAATGTGACATTTTAATGAAAGAAAAAGGGCTGCGAATAAGAAAGCCGCAGCTGTGTAAATTCTTCTCCTGACAGTGGAACAGAAGACGTTTGATTTCGATCTAATTAATATTCTTTTAAGTGGGGAATGGCTGCCCTCCTGCTGTTAAAATAGATTTAACAGAAACCCATTTGAAGATGTGCTAGAGATCCTTCTGTGTGTGTACACAGGAAAAGAAGCATTGTGTTCTGTACGCGCCACCCAAACATTCTGTTAGAGGTTTTCAGAGCAGCAAGTCTGTAATGGTCCGGTGTCTTTATCTGCATGGAGTCCATGCAAGCGAAGCCGAATGAGCTTCTCAACCAACTGAACTGAGACTGACTGAGAGACCTCCCCACCCCATTTGGTCCCCCTCATTAAAAGCACCGATGCAGAATGCCTCGGGCTCACCAGGCTAAAGGCTTCATCTCTGATTAGTTGTAACAATACACTCTGTGCGCAGTTATTAGGCAAGTCTTAGCTTTGACCAAAGCAACATTTTTAAGCATATTTTAAAACTCCACATTGTATAAACTTGAATAGAAGACACTTTCTTCAAGCAGTGGTACAGGGGGTACATCGAAAATACAGTGGTCTGTACCTTTCAAGAAGACCATGACTGTTATGTAGGACAATGCTCCATAACATGCATCAAAGCACTCCACTGTGTGGCTAACTAGTAAAGGTCTTAAAGATTAAAATATAATGAAGTGGCCCCCTTCTTCACCAGACCTAAACCCCAATGAGAACCTGTGGGCCCTTCTTAATCGAGAGATTTATGGTGAAGGAAAAAAACACGTCTCTAAACAGTGTCTGGGAGGCTGTGGTTGCTGCTGCACAAACAGTTGATCATCCACAGATCAAGACTCCATGAATGGAAGGCTTATAACTGTTATTGAAAAGAAGGGTTGGTCACTTTTTTATTTTTTAAACCTCTGGTCAGACTGTATGGTCCAGAAAGTACTTCTATACCTTTGTGTCAGTTCTGCTAATAGTTGTTTAGGGTCTGGTCAGTTTTGCTCATACAAATGACTCAAAGTCTTCTGGAGAGAATTGTTGCAGGCACAAATGTAGGTCCTTCGGATGTTGTGTTCGGCTCTGGCTCTCTCCCACTGCGCTCTTCTTTTTTTTCATCTGGGAAGTGATCCAGATTCACCTCACTGTTTTGTTTTGTTTTAAATTACATCCAATAGTAACACAGTGTGCCATTATCTAAATTTATAATATGATAAACAACTATTCAGACTAAGTTAGCCTTCCTGTGTTTACTATGTAGATTCCAGTACAGAACGGACCAAACGATGTCATCAACCCATTAGGTGAAAAATTGGAAAACTCCAAAGGTGGATAATATGACAAAAGATATACATTTTTTTAAGTGATTGAGGTTTGGCATATCACAAACAGCAATTTTTTAGTTAATAGGAAAATTACAACATATTTAAGCCAACATGTTCAACTAATCCTGGATCACTGTAATGCTTTGTTGGAGTGCCAAGATTCCAGAGAGCCATGTTGGACTGCTGGAGCCTCAGTGCAGTGAGAGGGCAGCACAAAACCCCTTGTGTTCCTCAGCTGATGTGTAACATCACACCTTGCTGTGGGAGACAAAGAAAGTGGGGATGTCAAAGCCTGGGTAAATTAGAGCATCTCACAAAAGATAAAGGCAGCCATAAGGCATCTTCTCTCTTTAAGTTGTGTCAGCATTTGTTTTTGTTTGGATTTAAATACGGATCCACATTTTTCACTTGCAATACCGTATGTACAGAATTATAAATTTATTTGATTACTCTGCAGCAGTACAGCACACTTAAATAAACGGTTCCACAAGCTTGGTCACACATGTAAAAGCAACACAACTTTACTTTGTGCAGCCAGAACTGCTTAGAGGAGTATAACAACCAGTGTCAAATAAATCCTAAAGAAACTGAAACTGACAAAAACAGTTGGTTGACTACCTTCGTCAAACATGTCAAAATCATGTTTCATAAAACATGTCTTCAACAAAGCTTTCAAATGGATTAGAAAGTGCAATTACAATTTCTAAGTATAATGCTAAATAAATAATGATTTATGAGTATGATGTTGCTCAGAGCACAAATCATAGAATTAGACTGATTGGTGCATCTCTAGATTTAAACTCACAATCAAGAAGTTGACCATTTTTCTTTTCTCTGAGCTTCCTTTATTTCTGTGCAATAATAACCTGCATCTTCTATCTTATGTTGTCTTGCAGAATTATTTATTGTCCTTTAACTTTTTCACACAATAAAGTGGACATAAAAAGATACATTGTTCCTTTTCCTATAACCCCCCCCCCCTGAAAATACAAAGTGCATTTGTATAAACCTCCCCCCCTTTTACATAATCTTCTTTGTGAAATAGCTCAGGCTCAATCAGATTTAGCTCCCTGTTGATATTCACAGAATAGAGGGTCTGTGAATATCAATTTCAAAACTTGCCACAAATTCTCAGTTGAGTAGGTCTGAACTTTGACTAGGCTGTTTTAACATATGAATATGCATTAATAGAAACCATTACCCTGTACCATGGTATATAGATAGTAGCTGTCTTGCTGATGTGCAGGATCACCACAACAAGAGGCAGCCAAGCTAACCAGTTGTGTAACCAGTAAATGACTCCCCAAACACCAACAAACGTGTATGTTAGATGTCTGGAGAATCAGGAGTTTCCTAACGATGTTCCACTGGTGTAAAGTTGCAACTTTCCTTAGCCTGTAAATATGCAGAGGAACATGGTAACATCCTGAGGCCGAGTTCCTGTGAAAGCTTCCAACACATCAGGAATCACAAGCCAGATATTTTTGTATGATCTGCTGATTGAAAGTGAAGCAGCAATCTTATGGTGGGGTGTGGGTTTTTTTCTTCTTCAGGTGTTTCACGGTTGTTTTTTGGGGTACTTATAAAGGCGTGGTAGCATTTTGGTCAGATCGTCTAGTTCCAGTCACGATTTACAAGGATTCTTAATTATTGCAATACAGAAAACAAGAAACATGTAACATTTGCTGGTAATAAGCACTTGGTTTGCACTACACTTTATCTTCAATATTGTCATTTCAAACAGATGTATATTAAAAGAAATTGTTAGCATTACCAGCAAGAGCATTTTTTTTGACTGCTCATGGAACAATATTTATTTACATTCAATAAGGTTTTGGAAATAACATCTTGATCTTTTGTCCAATATTTAAAAAAGTTCAAATGTATGTACCTAGATGTCCAACAATTCAACCAAACTAACCACTTATTGGAGCTAACTTTACCTAAGTTACCAAAGCAGAAAAACTCAAACCAAATATTTTTAAGTATCAATGACCATTATTAGCCTGTCTGAGTAACACTTGTTTAGTGTTTTGTTTTGTTAATGTTTAGTATTTTATCTTCTATATTCTCATTTCAAATGGATGTTTAGCAACCAAAAACATCTAGCATTATAATTTTTTAAACTTCTAAAGCAAACTAGTATTGTTATCTAATGAAAACTTTGCTCATAGTAGCACATTTCAATCATAATTTAGAATGATTCTGAAAGACTGCTGTCAAGAAAACATGAAAGTTTTTTTGTTGCAGATTCCTTAATAGAGGTAGTAGTTTTTGAATCTAACAAAAAAAGGAGATAACAAAAATAATCCCATTGATACATCATATTATTAGTCACTAATCTTGATTTGATATTCAGCCAACTCAAGAAAGTCATTCAAAGTCCATTCTATTGCCTGTTTAGAAATCTGAAAGAGGAGTAATTCACAAAAAAGAAAAGTAGATTTTTCAGAGTCTGACCTGCTGGACATCAGCTTTCAATAGGAAATCGTCTGATTCCAATCGCTGCCGTTTGATAGGCGAATCTTCATTTATATCTGGTCTCAGACTTTTTGGATCTCTGCAAATTCCTGTGAGAGTGGGGCACTTAGAGGCTTTGTGCTCTCATCAGCACATGGAGCCTTTAAGTGGCTCAACCAGACTTAATTAGCCTCATCTCTGTGGCACACCGCAGCCTTTTGCTCAAATTAATCTTCTCAGGTTAATGCTCCGCACTCCCTCCACCGACCGTCTCTGACAGAAGGGAGATTACTTAGCTAAAAGAGGAATCCTGTACACAGCCACAGCTAATGAACTTGATTAATTAAACAGAGACTCTTCCTAATTAATGTCTTATTGCACTTGACCCGACTATGACCCTGTAACAAAAAGGGGGGAACTGTGGTACTTCATTTACCAAAGAGAAGTTTGTACTCATTGATTTATTTGATAGTCTTAATTAAAGAGTGATTACGTTAGTTTGTTTCCACGGAGAGAGGAAAACATTTAATTATGTAATTTCTGTCTTTGTCCTGTAGGTTAATGGGAAGGACCTCTCAAAAGCCACCCATGAGCAAGCAGTGGAGGCATTCCGCACCGCCAAGGAGCCCATCATGGTTCAAGTTCTACGCCAGGGTCCTTACCCCCAAGTGCTAGCCCCCATCACAGACACCCAGGTGTCGGACATCAGCACCCAGACCGACATGACCCTCCAGCACATCTTGGCTCTCACCAAGCTGCCTCCCGCCTCACCCCCGATGGCGGAGCTGGAGGAGTATCTGCTGCCGGAGGAGTGAGTAGAGCGGCTGATAGCGCTGCATCGCAGATTCATGGGAACCTCAGAGCAATCAAAGACCGAATACGGTCAAGGTCTTGGCATAGATTATTCTACCCCTTAGTTAATCTTTTTTTTTTTTTTGCTGGAGTCTTAGAGGATGAACCAGGGAAATTCCTGGTTCATCCAAGTTCATCTTGATGTCAAAGGAAACATACAGACAGAACATGTTGCTGACACACCTGGTAAAGATGCGTTTGTGACCAACTTGGAGGGATCTTAAGCTGTTCTTTTTGTGCACAATTTCCTAACCTCTTCTCTCACCACAAATGTTTCGTGTGTGTGGCCTGGGATGAGTTTGCTGGGACCCAACAAACTCTTGAGATGCCCCAATCAGGTGTTATTTCTGGCCCGCTCTGGTTCTCTAATCTAATCTGATCACTCACCACTTTCAAACATTTTGTAACATAGAAAAATTTTAATTAATTTGACCTGTTGATGATCAATCTGAGCTGATCAACTGATTCCAATTTCAGCATATTTGAAAATATGATTAAATTTAATTACTATATACAAATCCTGCTTCTATATTTGAAAAGCAATGATAAATAGTTTGTATTGTCACTTTTATTTTCTTCACAATACCACAAAATATCATAATGAAACTTTTAGTCCCTATCACTCATCCTACAGTTTGGAGTGGCAAGATAACCATGGGCCCTCGTCATGGTTGGTGCCCTCGCGGGTGCCAACCAGCATTTGTAGTAAAGCTACAGCAGACACACAAAGTACAAACCTGCAAACTGGAAAATGTTATTTAAAGAGATGCCTCTGCTCTCGTCCTGCTGACCGTGTTCAGCCTCATGATTCATTTAAAATCTGACCTGTGGTCCAGCCAGCTCCGTATCCTCCACAGCCTGATGGCATGTTTGAACATCGACACCTTCCATTACTGAAAGATTGCTCTGGGATGTTTAGCGGGCAGTCGCTACATTGGAAGATAAAGTTGTCGCTGTGTTGACAGCGCTCCAGCCGTCCTTTTATACACAGAGCAGTTTTGGTGTCTTTGTAGCTTTTAACTGAAACCGGTCCACCTGGAACATGATTTAGCATCTCAGAGGTTCCCCAAGCAATCTGCCAGAGCAGATTTTTCTTTCTTTTTTTGAGGGGGTGTCTTGACAAAACTTGACAGAGATTTTGTAATGGTAGAAAATGTTTCCTCATCTGATCCTACATGCAAAGGGTCAAGCTTTTCTTACATCCTGCTCAAGATCAAGTTTCTGGATACTTACCTGAAAGGAGTGTACACCGTGTTCCAAATTATTATGCAAGTGATATTTTCTCAGATTTTCTTAAATGCTCAATGCAAATGATGGTCAGT
>CAEGAE010052859.1:0-11611 GCA_903067095.1 Girardinus metallicus | reverse complement strand
TATATATATATATATATATATATATATACATATATATATATAGTATATATATACTTAAGTGAAACTTCTGAAGGTTGAAATTTGTGGAATTTGTGCTTGTTTTCTTTAGAGTTGGTCGCATTTTACGTTTCAGTTGGCTGGAAACCATCAGATCTGGCAACCCTGAGTCCAATTTCCAACACCCCAGTTTGTGTCAGTGCAGCAGCCTCATCTTAGACGCGTCGGCTGCGTTGTTTTATTCCACTGTTTCCTGTGAGTTGCGATGCAGCAGCCTCCTCCTGGACTCCTTCAGACTTGCTGATGCATTCTGTTAGTCTGCGATCCGCTCTGCCTTGTTCCGCTCCACACAAGCGCGCATGAAACTTGCAATCCTGCAGGCCTGGAAGTCAACACGGCGCCTGTCTAAATTGTTCTCTTCTATGCACTGAGAACAAGCTCGATGTAATTATTCTGCCCCTCAGACGTGGAGCGCTGGCTAAAATAAGGGAGATGTGTCTTCGCCGAGCACAGTCCAGCGGGCTGATAGACCCGTCTGCAGGCCGAGCCGTCCCTGGAGAAACGGCGAGCGGCACGGATATCAAATACGCCGATGAGCAGATATCAGAATCCGTCCGCATTATGAACTAAAGCAGATGGGATTGAACACTGCTGGACGCCATTTTACTTATAATCATGTTTTAAACTGACAGCTCTCATTTTGGTGCAAAGCAGTGCGAAAAAAACATGAATAGTAGTGTTTGACATTTTCCCCCATAGACTTTTACTGTTTCGGGTGGACAGCAGGCTGCAAAAATGTGAAACTTTTTCACATTATAAACACAAAGAAACATTTTTTACTTGTGAAATGGGTGTAAAATGATACGGTTTGTTTACAAATTCTGAAAAGCACAAAATCTTACCAAGTATTTTAAGTCTAACTGACTTAACTTACAACTTTTCAAAATGATATAAGCTACTTGTAGCGTGAAAAGCTGTTTGCTAACGATGACTAGCGTTGGTTTTAGCTGTCAAGTTGTCAACATAACACGCTAAATCCTAAACTTACGCCTGATATATAAAAGAAATTGGGACGCAGTGCTTTGCTACTAATTGCCAACAATACAACAACTAGATAACAAGGTCAGGAAAAAGCTTTAATTAAGGTAAAAATAGCAATGGAGATGGAAGCAGTTCCGCTATGCTAGCTTGACTATCACAACCGTAACATGTAGATGTGCTGTGGAATTTGGTGTTTTGGTTGAGTTAAAAAAAATTTTTAAAAAGGCGACCCACAAACCAACTCTGGCAGATCATTAGTAGAGCAGGTGTTTAAATTAGCTAATCAACCACTGCTGTGTTAGCTTAGCTAATAGCAGCAGTAGCTAATTTAACACTGTAATCACTTATTAATCACTAAAAAACATCAAGCCTGAAAACATTAAACTGTAACGGACTGAATGTTTTGTTGTTTGTGTGGAAAATGTTTGAGTATTTTTTTTGGGGGGTCTTTAATCTTGAGCTGTTGTCAGTCAGTTGCTATGGCAACAGGTCTGTGTGTAGCCGATACAGAGAGCGTGAAAAAAAGAATACGAGTGGCTTTGAGTTATTTTTCAACAGTTTTCTGTATTATTTTTCTTTTTGTGGCTCACTGCACTAAATTAATAATACCTACAACTCCAGGTTTTATTTTGTTAACAGTTGTTAAAAATTAAATTAGAAGTAACTTTTCAAGAAGATATAGGAGATTATAGTAAATGATTCCTAAATATTGATTAAGAAGTACTAATTCCACTGCCAGATTATTTCATTTATTACATCACATTTTTCCTATAAGTGGAAAAAGTACTTTTTTATGTCAGTTCTTGCTGAAATAAGTTAGTTTTGTCTTTTTTAAAGATATTTGCACTAACATCTAGATAAATACTTGGTAAGATTTTGTGTTTTTGTGGTGAATGAATGAAGTACAAATAGATTTTAACAGAGTTGAAATGTGAAAACATTCAAAAGTTTTTTTTTTTTTTTTACATTAAAAACAGATGTTATGGAAAAGTGAGACTGTTGTTCTTTTGCTCTTATTCCCTGTTCTGTTTTTGTTTTTTGGTGCAAAGGATAAGCATCTTAAAGCAAGAACTTTATCTCAACTGTTTTGAGGTAAAATAATTACCTGGCATGAATCCTCCTCACAGCCACGATCAAAACAAGAACAAAAGCGAAGTGGCGGATCAGAGGGAACTAGTTACAAATAAAAATCCAGTTCAGAACTGGGGTGAGGCGACCGTGGAGCAAAAACAAATCAATAGACAGAGCGGATGAGTCCAATCCCTGCTCATCAGGAGAATCCCTGGGGATTGGAGAAGGCTCCCCAACACTGCCCACCCATTACCTTCAAATCCCAACACAAAGCCGCCGCGTCCAACAAAGCAAGCAGCTTCCTTTGCACCACAAATGTAAAACGGCATATTGAAACTATCCTCTAATATCTTGTTTTGATGTGAGAGCTTAGTTTTAGTGATGATGATGATGAAAGGGGAACGCTGCATCTCTCTTACTTTGAAGTACTTTATTAGTGCTATTAGTGTGTGTCCTTCAGCTTGCCGCATCCAGTAAGGAGGGAATAATTATTGTAATAAAGTCTGCGAGTTACAATAAACAGCAGCGGGAGGAAGGGGTCACCTAAGGTTATTAGAGGTGCAACGTGGGAGAAAGAGCTGCTGCTTTCATCCGTCTGCAAATCAAATTCAAACTTCGTTCAGTGTGGATTTTTAAGAAACACTGCAAAAACACAAAATCTACGTAATTTTAGTCTAGTCACTAATATAAATTTGTTAGCACACTTGAAATAAGGCAAAACTAACTTAAAACAAACTTTTCAACAAGATATGTTGTTTTGCTTGTTTTGTCAATAACTCCCTAGTATTGATTAAAAAATGGCAGATTATTTCACTTATTGCAACACATTTTTCCTAAATTTACTAAGATATTTGCACTAGAAACTAGACCAAAATTACTAGGTGAGATTTTGTGTTTTTGCAGTGTAGAGGTGTCACATGTACACAAAAGGTTTTGCACTGCAAAAACAAAATCTTACCAAGTATTTTTAATCGCGTTTCTTTGTACACTTAAAAGATGACAAAACTAACTTACAAGTAACTTCTCAGCAAGATATAGTAGCTTGTTTTAAGTCAATAATTCCTTAATATTGATGAAAAAGTTGCAGATTATTTCACTTATAACAAAACATTTTTACCATGTTAAAAGTAAATTAATCTGCCAATGAAACCAATAGTTTTTCAGTTCAATTCAATCCTTACATAACTTTATTAATCCCAAAGGGAAATTAAATTCTGTTTGTCATTTTATCCAAGGGCTTCAGAGTGTTTGTGAAAGGGAAGCACCTCCATTAGCAGTCAGTGTTACAATGAAACTGAAGAAACCTCTGACTGAAGACACTTTTTTATCACCAGAATTGTTTTTGATTTTTTTGTTGTTGTTGTTGTTGTTGTTTTTTAGTTTCTAAAATCTAAAAAATGAGCATAAACTGCAAAAATACATTTTTGGTTGAGTTTCTTTTGGTTGAATATCCTAGTTCACTTGAAGTCAACGATTCCTCAGTTTTGATTAAAAATAGTATTGAATTCTGCAGCTAAAAAAACTACAACAGCAGCAAATAAAAAGTGAACTATATTTAACAAAAAACCCACTCTAAGTAAAAACTAAATAAAACTAACCGAATTACACAAAAACAAAAGTCACAACAAAATAAAGCGAAACTACAACAAAAAGATAAAAGATTATTAGACCTTCCTAAATGTTTGCTGTGAGATTACGCTGCTGCAATAAAAGATGAATTAATTTCAGAGTTTCTGCCGATAACTGTGGTCAGAGTTAGTTTATCAGTGCAGGGAAAAGTCTGCGGGTGGGTGAAGGATTTGGCCTTTGATTGAGTTGAGCAGCATCCACTCTATTGGCCTGTCCATCTCTTTAATTCCACTGTCAATGAGAACAACTTTCATTCTTCACTGCAGCGCACGGCAGCCCATTTATCAGCTCTGAGAACCTCTGACTCCACTAGCAGGTCGCTGTTTAGTGGCTGTTGTCACTGTTTTTCTTACTGCGTTCTAGCTAGAGTTTGAATTAACAGCAGAAAATATAAGCAAAAGACAAGAGCACCGTTTGCACAAAAGGAAATTTGGTCGTTCGCAGGAGAATAAATAGATAAATACAAATTTAAAAAAAAAACTTTGCCAAACTATTATTAAAAAAAAAAAAAAAAAAAAAATCACATTTTGCGTGTTTTTGTGCGTCTAATTTGCTTCTAAAAGCAACAAACAAGAAAAACCCACTCGGACGTTTTTTTGGCAATAAGTTTAGCGTCTGGAATATGAGCTTCTTTCTAAAACCTCCTGAATGTAACAAATCAGGAGGCACTGCCCGTCACCTAGCAACCGAAACCCGTAACCTAGCAACCCAGGCAGAGCTCTGCCACAGCTGGCTTTAACAGGATGCTGGAAGAGACAAGCGTTTTGTTGATCGCTCACCAATCAAAAATGTTCGGTTGTAGAATTGTTCATCTGTTTTCGGCCATTTTCATGTTAAGCTGTAAACGAGGGGGCGTGGCCAGCAGCAGCTTATTTGGTTTCAAAGTCAGAAAACGCCCTTAAAACAACTCACTTTGACTAAAACCTCATTATTTAGGAATGATTGTGTGCAAAAGCATACAGTGAACATGTTTTGTTCAAGGAAGCATTATCAGTCTCCTTTAATGTATAAATGACAACGACCCATTTATCTATTCATTTTCTATTGGATGGAAACATCAAATAAAAGCCTAGAGGAATAAAAATAATAATAATTAAAGACGTTAAGCAGCTGAATATTCAGACTTTGTGAAAAAGGCTTAACGTACATTTAAAAAAATATTTGTTGTTATTAATGGCTTTTTTTTTTTTTTTCCAAAAAGCTACAGAAAAAAAAAAATGGAACAACCCATAAAATAACATTTTTATTTTAAAGAACCCCAATGAATTTATGTTATACATAAAGCTGGAAAAGCTGCCAACTGTTCCTAAATTTCCTTTCCCCTCATTAATACCCCCAGCTGTCAGCAACATACTAGAAAGTCCTTTAAAAGTCTGGTTGATGCATCTGTTCGGCTGACCTTTAACTGGGCCAACCAGCAGATATCGATACTCAGGGCGAAATATTGACCAGAATGAATACAGCTGGGACTAAAAGAGCTCAAGGACCAGAAAACAAGACCATCAGAGATATACCACAGGCCAGAATAAGGTAACAAACATCACATGAAGGGCTAATAAAGCTAAAGAAAAATCCAGTGGGAACTCCAGCATGTAGCATAATAATCCCATAGACGACCAAACTGTTCATTTTTGGGTCCAAGTTGATAGAAATGGAGGAACTAAGTAATAAAAGAATGAAATGATGACCCATGATTGAGGAAAATCAGAATAACATTCACAGTTTGTAAATGTAAATCAGACCGTGACCTTACAAACGTCGATGCCCTCATTATGAATACATTAATATGGAACAGATCTGGTGAAGAGGCTCCAGTTTTACTGTAACAGTGGAAAGAAAAGATGAGTTACACTAATTAACTACGTATTATTAAAGCTGTTTGTACTCCACTTTGGCTGAATAAAACTATGTAAATGTACTATTTTCTGTTTATTTCATATACCAAGGATACCTGTCTGTTTACCTGTACAACTTGGATCAAATGTTTTGGGTTTCCTGCCACCAGCTTTTCACTTTGTTGGAATCCAAACAGAGAAAAACTAAAAAACTGAAAGCTTGTTACAAAAATGTTGCTGAAATACCTTAGAACAAGGACAGATCCAGTACAAACGAAAGACAAAAGTTGCAAAAGGTGCAGTTACATCAATGCTGAAGTTTATTTTCTGTAGGTAGTTTTATCTGGATAGATCCTGTGTACAAGTTAAAAGCTAACTACCGTTAGTGTGACTATTAACTGACACTAGCTTAAACGCTAAATACCGTTAGTCGGAGTCTTAACTATCTCTAGCCTAAATGCTAACTAGGGTGACCGTTATTTGCCATTAGTCTAAACGTTATCAACTGTTAGCATCTTTGTAGAAGAAGCAGTAGCTGTTAGCTTATGTGCTAATTACCATTAGTTGGGTCGTTAACTGATGCTAGTCAACCGTTAGCACCTTTGTCAATGAAGTTAGTCTACATGCTGATTACTGTTAGTGTGACCGTTGGCTGCCTTTAGTTTAAACGTTAATAGTTAGCATCTTTGTAAAAGAAATTAGGCTGTAACAGTCACTTTAGCTGCCGCTAGCCTAAATGCTAATTACGTCACTATTACCTTTTACTCCCATTAGTCTAAATGTTATTATCCGTTTGCATCTTAGTAGTAGACATTATAACGCAAGATTTAACTGCCAATAGTTTCAAGGCTAACAACCGTTAGTATGTTTGTAGACGACGTTAGCCAGTTTTATGATTATTTGCCTTTTGATTTTAAGTTATTTATTCAAGTACTGGTATATTACAAGTATGAAACTGGAGATTTATTTGTTTTAGGAACGTAATATATGCTAATGTCATGACTGTTTATCCATACTGTTTCCTTTTGTACATAATATGTAACTTCCAGAATAGAGTCTGGTTTGTTGAGGCGTACCTGTACATGCATGCATGCGACATCCACCCAGGTGAAGCCGCCCAGCAGTGCAGGCAGGGGTCGGCTACTTCCTGAAGGGCATCATGACTTTGCAGGCTCGTATTTTTTATATTTTTTTTTTTTTAAAGAGAAAACTCGTGACCATCTGGTTGCAGGACAATCTCAGGACAGCAAAGACTAACACACCTGCTGTTAGGTAATGAGTCTGTCCACAAGGATTACACAAATACATCCAAATCTTTACGCCAATTAGAGGTGAGAACTGGAAGTTTGTGCTGCAGTCAGTTTAGCTGATAAACTGCTTCTATTTATAATATATATATATATATATATATGTGTGTGTGTACTTTTTTTTTTTTTTGTAGTGTTTTTGAGCAATCATCAACTTTTTTTGTAGTTAACAGAGGTCCAAAATGCAACCTGGCTTTTGGGAGAGGAGTTTGCAGATGACAACAATAACAAATGCATTGACTAAGCAGGAAAAATCCACATACCATGACTTAATGTATGGCTTCCTCGCGAGGCTTTGCTTACCTGCACACATTTTTGAATACGATCAGCACTCCTTCTCTGCACAAATCCCAGGACTCAAGGTGTAGGTGGAGGTTTGAGAGAGCGAGCCCTCTTCCCGCCTTTGGTTTCATTGAGGAAGAGCAAAAGAAAAGGAGGTTATTTTTCCGTGGAGCTTCAATTTATAATCCCTGGTCATTGCAATCACGGGCCGTGAATTTGTTTTTGTGATACTGACTGGGTGTACTCTGCCAGCGGTATTGATTTCTTTCTTTTTGTTTAAGATTCAATGCGTGGGCAGCAGGATGATCATTTTGATTAGGCTGGAAGGGAGGCTGATTTTCACCCTCTATGTGTCTGCAATGTTGATAAGACTGTGACAAGTATAGGAAGCATGAATAATCCATGAAGTAAAGATGTATACCGTGCCGCTTTAACTTGAAAAGCTATTTTTCAGCTTCGGGATTTTTGTCACAAATCTGATCCTTTTTTTTTTTTTTTTCTTTTTAGGAATACATATTTATCTGCACCTACCCAAGACATTTAGCAGTTTTAAACAAAATGCTACACCTTTCTTTAGCTTTATTTAAATGGGAAGTTGTCATTACAGGTCACTGCATCACTGGACAAATTTTGGCTCACTTTTTATTCTGAGCTGGACTTTGACTACGCCACTAAAAAATTACATTTTCTTCTGTTCTGTTGTATAATTCAACTCCACTTGTGGTCAGGGTCTAAAATTAAGAATATTTAGGTAAAGAGCATCAGTTACAGCATTGTTTTTCAATGTGGGGACCACCAGGGGGCGCTCTGAAAGATAGAGGGGATAGAAAACAAAAATACAAAATAAAATTATTTTTTTTGTAATATTTAATCTGTTATTTATGATGGTGCATAAGGGCCGTTATATGTAGAAGAAAAATGAATATAAGTCTGGCAAAAAACAGAAATTTTGAGATTAATCTCAGACATTTTCTAGAAAAGATAAGAAAATTTATCCATTTTAAAAGTTTAAATTTTTTTACAAAAAAATCTCAATTCTGAGATTAACCTCAGAGATTTTCAATAATAAAACGTGTCGTTCAAAAACTTGCAAGTTTCTGAGTTTGAAAAGTTGAAAATTTGCTAGAAAACACTCCGAAATTTTAAGATTAATCTCAGAAATTTTCTAGAAAAAAAAAAGAAAATTCTGAGTTTGTAATGTCAAAAATTTGCTAGAAAAAATTAAAAAAATTTGAGATTAATCTCAGAAATATTCTAGGAAACCTTGGAAATTTCTGAGTTTCAAAAGTAGAAAATCTTCAAGTTTTTGGTGGAAATTTACTCTTAATTTTTTTCTCTCTAAAATGGTCCGTATAGACCATAGCAGTCTTTTATTCAGTTTTATAAAACAAAAGTGAAATTTATCAAATGTTATTTTTTATGCTCATCTTCCTGTCAAATTAATCAACCTGCTTTGCTTCTCAAGCTAGCATAGCAAAAACTGCTAAGAACTCAACTAAAGCCAGAAAGGTTGAAGCAGCATTTATGTTAAACAAATGAAATAATTATTGAAAACTGAATGTTCCTTTAGATAGTTTATATCATTTTCTCTCATTTCTCTTTAACTTCTTAAAATTACTACAGGCTGTTTCGCTTTGTGAGGTTTTCCTTGTTGTCTTAGTCCCAATGATGTTGCCGTGCAGTTTTATCACTAGTTAAACATTTTTTTGGTTGTCTTTTTTTCTACCTAATTTAATTGAAGATGAACAAATTCACAGACGCCTAGAAATGTGCTTTTATTTCTCTGACAAAGCTTTATGCACACATGATAACTGTTTTTTGTTCCTGCTCCATAGCTGTGGTTAATATTGATGTGGGTCATCTAATATAGCAATAAAATGGCAGCTAGATGTTGTTGTTTTTTTAGGATTGGGAGCCTCCAAATTGCTGTTTTTGATGTGTTGATAACAAATAACAAGTTGAAGGTAGAAAACAATCACTACTGATTCTGAGGTCGTTCCACCAGCTGAATTGCATGTTGGGGTGAACTGGTCGGACCAGAGCAATCAGTTGGAGGTTGTCTTTCATTTTTAGAGCACACATTGTTTTTACACACCAGCTTCCGAAGGTTTTAATTTAGGCAAACACATCAGGCTGTCAGTTTACAAGAAACTGACCGACTTCTGCTTCCCAGTAACTGAAAAACAGGAACTGTAATCCGCCAAAGATCTGCTGAAAATCCAGAATATCACCAAGTTTTTATGCAGAAACTACATATTGATCATTTCTGTTGGCCTCATACTAATATCCCTGTTGATGCTCATTATTACGTACTATTACCCAGAATGCTCGGCTCCATAAAAACAGTCCCTGAACTTACAGCTGAATCGGCTGTGTTGGTTTGGGGTGAAACTGAATAAAGGTAGTCTATTCGTTATGTTGTTTAATTCAATTCAGCATTGCTAATCCAGCTCATTTGCGTTTTCTTCTTCTCTTTAAACATCTAGCTATACTTTTAGAAAGCTGGGCACAGAGATGTTGGAGTAGGGGATTTGAACTTTGCTCGTTACGTTGGATAGAAGAGATGGTTTGAACTGCTCTTTGGTTCTACTCTGCATCAATGAATTCTCAACTCCTCTGGTAATTGGGGTCAAAGTTCAGGTATTATTTGAGCTTTTAAGGGTGCATTTCCTCCAGTCATGTTTAATCAAACTTAATCCAACTGTAGTTTGTTTGTCCAGAGTTTGGTTTCTTTGGGGAGGTATGAATCAATCGAAGAACATAAAACCCTGGTAAACTTACAAACCTCGGTTTGGTTTGGTTGAAGTGAACTGTGGTCCAGTTCAAACGCATATATGGACGCCAAGCGGACTAGAGACCACTCCAAAAGCAGAAGGTGGACTACAGCGCACGGCATTCTGGGTAAACACAACTAAAAACAAAGAGAATCTAGCACTAGCTGAAGAAATAATTGATAGTTGACAGAGAAAACAACAGCTAAAATTTGATGCTAGTCCATTTTTGTTTACATTTTGTGAAAAAGGAAATTGCGCTCAATGTCTTCTTCAGGGGTTTGTGTTATTTCCTTATGGGGTTTACAGTGCAGCGCCCCCACAGGCAAGGAGGGGAACAGGTTTTAAATTAGTTTGTTTTTTGTTGACATAGAGCAATGTGAAGGAGAACCACAGCAGCTGAAAATGTAACAAATGTTGCAGTCGAGGGTGTTAACTACTGGTTGACATCAATTTAATTATCTTTTAATAAAATCTGCAGTGTTTTATGTAGGTGACACGACAGGATAAAGACCCACTTCAGTTACAGTTTTGAAATAAATCCAGAGATGAACTCTAATGAGAGTGAATTAAAGTTTAGGTTTGCACTCTCCACACTCTGGGGTGACTCAGAGAAATGGGTCCTATAGCAGCTGGAACCAACGGCACCAAACACCCATGCTGACATGGGAAACAAAACCAAACTTTGATTTGAATAAAAATGATAAAACGAAGAGATAAAACTTCCAGTTTGGTCAGCTATCCAACCTTTCTGTGTTTCTACTTTATGCTACGGCTCAGCTTTGAAACTCCAAGTGCCTCCAACAAACAAGTCAACTTTTAAATGAGCTGCCGGTTCTGAAGAATAACACGGACCAGAACATAGACCAGAAGAAGAAATGCAACACATTATCATTAGATTATGTGTTGCATTTTAGTTTTTTAAAATCAGAACCTCTGGATCTGAGCTTTAAAGTTGAACAGGAAAGATCTTTACAAAACATGTTCATTATATTTTTTGCTCAAAATCATTCTTTGATAGTGAGATTTGTTTCAGGATGAGTTGTTTTATTGCGTTCTGTCACTTTAAATCCAAATAAACTGCTGCCAGGGAGGTGGAGCTCAGATTGAGTTGCTAGGTAACGGGCTAAGGTTGCTAGGTAACGGTATAGAACCCTTTTAACCTGACTCAACTCTAGGAATGTTTTTGGAACAACTCGTTTTCCAGAAACTGAAACCCGTTTTTAGAATCGGTAGAAACCCAAATGGAAGTAAGAAAACGTAAAAAGTGTGAATTTTGCGTAGTAATAATAAAACAAACAAAAAGCTCTACAAACACTGAAAGTTCAACGCAATTAATCGCATACAAAATAACATGTTAGCCATTAAAATGGGAATCTTTAAAGCCTGATGAAGGACAGTGGAGTTTAGCAATCATAAAAAGAATCCTGATTTTCATCCAATCTCCTCCTGACGAGGATTTTCTTTACCACCTTTAAAACTCCAGGTGCCGTTTTCCCTCCTTGCTGCCAACTTGAGCAAAACGATGAAAGTTAAAATATTACCCAACGTGTCCTCGAGTAATTTAACATGTTTTGTTTACAAAACACTCCTGCAAGTCTTGTTTCTTTTTTTTTTTCGGTTTCCTGTCGAGACTTCTCCTCCTACAGCGTGTTTATCCCCTTGGGTTCAGTATATA
>CAEGAE010052857.1:0-28418 GCA_903067095.1 Girardinus metallicus | reverse complement strand
AAAAAAGATAATAAAAAAAATAATAATAATAATAATGACAATAATAATAATGATAATAATAACAATAATAATAATAATAATTATAATAATGATATTAATAATAATGATAATAATGATATTAATAATGATAATAATAATAATAATAATAACGATAATAATGACAATAATAATAATGATATTAATAATGATAATAATGATGATAATAATAATAATAATAATAATGATGATAATAATAATAATGATAATAATAATCGTAACAGCTGCACATAGAGCATCAGAATAATTACCAAATCCTTACCAAATTCTTCTTAATCTGTGTTATGTAACAATAAATAAAATAAAAAAAACTGAGAAAAAAATGATAATAATGACAGTAAGATAACAAAATAAGCTACTAGTTACACAGAAAAAGGAAGGGAAAAATTCATATTTGTGCCAATTCCCATCTTCCCTGTGAGTATCAGAGCTCTGTATTTATTTTTAAACTGGTTGATGTTTTGACATTGTTTTAGCTCCATATTCATTTCATTCCAGCTACTGCGATACAAAATCTTTTCATAGTTGTTTGGATGCTACATATTTTGAAATTCGTTGTTCAGTCAAAGTCTAATAAAGAAGCCGACTGATCACACAGAATGGAAAGTTGAGTGGAAGGAAAAAGTGTGGTTGAAATGGATTTAAAAACCTATTTTACTTTCATAAGCTCAGATGCTTTCACTGTTTCTGTGCATTAAAGGAGTCACTGACAGTCAATCATAAAAGTGGAGCTAAATTATGAATCTTTTTGGTTTCTTTTAAAAAGATACGTTAACGTGTTTAAGAAAAACTAAATAAAAACATCATGGTAGACTTGTATTTTCTCTTAAAGGCGATATTTTAGTTTTTGGGGTTCTGTGGGGCAGTCATCATTCTTCTTAATGATGACTTGAAGCAGGTAAATAAATACTTTCTCCAAGTGACCCCAACACTCTGGTAAAAAAAAAAAAAAAAAAAAAAAAAAAAAAAAAACTCCCTGCTTAAACATGTTTAGTGATTATTTCATTTTACATAACCCATTCTTCCCTCTGATACCTGCAAATCCTTAAATGTTCGCCGTTGTGATGTTTACCCGACAAGCACCAAAAAAAAAAAGGTCATTCCTTCAGTGTGGCTGTGGATTCCTGTGAAATACGCATTTCTCAGCTTTGAAAACGACCCAACGGGCCTCGGAGAGACGCCTCCTGATCCTGCTGCGTTCAGAGTCCCGGGAAGGAGTCCACCTGAACTGTGTCCTGAACGACCGAGCCTTGGCAGGTGTAGGACACGCGGATCCTCATTTTCAGATTTACCTGAAATGTAAAGAGCAGTTCAGTCTTCATGTCTGATTATAGTAAATAAATAAGTAGATAAGAATACAGCATGGTTCCCAAAGAGCTTGAGTCAATTCACAACTTCACAACCCCGACTTCTGAAGAAGTTTCCATCGGCGTTCTCCTCCACCGCTAGAATCACTACATCGAATGGGAGAATCAGCTTGTGCGTTATTTCTCCACTTGCGCCTTTGCATGGGGTCTCTGCGGGTTTCACCAACTCATATTTAAGACGTTTCTTAAGACCGTTGAGGATGGAATTTAAGGCCTGTATCGCGACAGAGGCGTACGAAAGAAAATCGCAAATAAACGATATGGTTTGGCAACAGAAGTGAGCCAGTGGCTAAGACAGACGTCGTCCAGCTAACTGGTGATAAGTACACTGCTAATATAAATATTTACTAGCTGCTAAAACATCTAGATATATGTTAGCAGCTAGTGACTAGTAGCCTCAATCACCTCGAGTCACAGTACACAGTGAAGACAACTGTGAGTGACACAAGCTTTTGCCTGTCAGAAAAGTCACATAAAAAAAAAAAGAAAAGAAAACTATCCATTAATAAACGAGATTAATAGTCTGGCTACAACTAAGTGTAAGATATGACCAACTTACTTAAAAAAAAAGAAAAAAGTTAAGACATTTTAAGGATTATGGTTAACCCTAGTCCTTCTAAATACATTAATTTAAGGCATTTTAAGACTTGTTAAGGATGTGGGGACAGCCATGTTTGCATTTTGCAGACCCACCTTGTTGGGGTTGTTGAGGACCACCACCTGGGTCAGTGTAGCGCCACCACGTGCAGGAAGAGAGTCTCTGCTCGGGGCCCTCATTTGTAACTGCACACTCTGGAGGACAGAAAACAAAACAAAACAAAAACAAAAAAAAAACGGTGAAGCTGAAGCAGCAACGTGATTTTTACTTTCATTTACTGCCAGTAGGACTGTAGTAACGATTTTAGAGACAATAAAACTGAAGCAGCACATTTTGAATGTTGAAAATAAGACGTGTTATTGGTTGGATGTTTATGACAGAGGTAAAATAAGGGTTCTTTAGTTGACTGCCGTTTACAATTACATTCAGTGAGTCCCTAAATATTTCAGTAACGTCATTAAAACTCTACTGCTGATGCTGCGGCCATATTCCTCACTTTAACAATGAATGGTGCATTTATCACCGAACTCGACATTATCATAACAAATGCGGTTAGCAGGTGGTTTCATGGAGGTTACTTCAGGGGGGACAAACAGGATGCTTGCTGCAAACCTTGGGCACCGCAGCTTGCAGGGTGAAGCTGCTGATGTCCGAGTCAGTGGAGTTGGAGGCGGTGAGCGTGAACGTCAGGCCCGACTCCGACTGCCGTTCGCAGCTTAGTGTCAAAGTCACACCATTTTTCTCATACACCGTCACGGTGGGAGCTGAGGCAAGAGGAAGCAAAAAAAACAAAAAAACAAACAAAAACAAAAACGTGGAATTGATTCAAATACGTGGAGAAAAGCAGCTTATGAAAAGATAGCGTTCTAAAAATGACATGTTTTTTTTTTTTTAAAGCCAACAATCGTACAGTTTTTGTGTTTTCATCTCATCTGTGTCTGACAGAACTAACCTGGGGCCGGAGGAGTGGGCTCGAACCCACTCAACAGATCCAGGAGGTCTCCTCCAGCGCTGCTGGGGGCAGCAGCGAGCTGTGTTGATGCTGAGCCACCGACTGATGAGCTGGGCTGCAGAGGTTCCTGAGGGCCTCCCAGCAGGTCCAAGAGGTCACACACCTGAGCAAAAACACAGAGCGGAGCGCATAGATACACGGCTGCCCAGATATTTAATGCCTCCACGTGGAAAACAGAACTAAACCAAACAAACTGTAGATGCATTTCCACTTACGATGAAATTGCGCAAATTGGAATTACAGAAATAAATCTTCTAAATGGAAACATGATCATTTCAAATGAACACATTTTTCCATAAAAAGCTTTTACTCTAGAATGAGGTGGTTTTTCAGTGGTATCAAAACTGGAGCTTTTGGCGATGGAAACACTTCTTCTGCATCACACCAGTTTGTATTCTATGACAGAGTATTAGAACCACGTTTGAAAGGAATAAAAACAGTCAAATTACAAGAACAAAGTAATAAAGTTATGAGAATAAAGTCACTATACTATGAACATCCTCATAATGTTATGCTTTTACCCTCAAAATATTTTTACTTGATTCTCACATTATTACAATAAACAATTATTAAACTTCCTGGTGACCATCAAAATAAAAAATGCCCAAAAAAAAAAAAAATAACTGTAGTGAAGAGATATTTTAGGAAGGCCTGTTTCCACATGTGTCATCATACCTGGCCAGCTGGTTGTTGTGGCAGAGCCGTCTCTTCCTGTTTGACTTTTCCTGGTTGGCTCTCCTTGATGGGTTCCTCGCTCAGCTCTCCGTTGGTTTGACCCAGAGAGTTTTTCTGAATCACAGGCATCCTCTCCAGCACAGCCGCCCTGTGGAAACAAGCAACAACGTCAGTCTGGAAACAGCTGCAGCCGTCACAGTTTACTAAAGTAAAAGTGAGTGCTCTTTGCTTCACCAGAACGTTCTTCAAACACAGAAGCGCGACAGAGACGGTGAACCCGGAACGAGAAGTGGTGCGTTTCTCACCCTAAGTTCACGTCTGAACTTACAACCTGCATCCAGGAATGACTTTTTACCCAGTTTAGTCAAAACTTCCTTATTAGTCCAGACTGATTGATAAACTGACTATTGGGAGAATGAATGGACCGATGGACGGGCAAATCGATAGATGGATAAACTAACAAATGGAAGGATTGATGGACAGTCAGATAGTTAAAGAACTGCTCCAATTTACAGATTTCTATTTTTTTTTGTAACTAATATTGAAATGTAAAAGTTCCCCCCGGATGTCTGACACTTTTTGACAGTAGTCAGACTTTTCTACAACTAAAAATTAGTTATCCAGACCTGGCAGACGCTCTACTCAAATTTCCATACTGCTTAAGAATCCCAAATAAAGTCTAAAATAGAACAGAAAACTGTGTCTATTTGTTCTAAAAACTTGAGAACCATTGTCCTAGAACACAAGGCGTATATAAGACAGAAACATCTGACGCTGCTCTGTCGCTGCCTACCTCATGTGGTCATATTTCTTGAAGAGTGCGTTGTATTCAACCGCTCTCTGCTGGAGCTCCACGTCTATGCAGCTCCCGTAGATGCTGACGACGCTCCTGATCCGACTGCCGGTGGGGAGCGCGTTCATGAGGAGAAAGAGAAGCAGTTGGGTGTGAAACGGAGAAATTACGCAAACAGTTTACAGCCGACGTCCTGCACGAGTACTTCCATCTACAAACTGGTCTGTTAGGGGCATTTTACACGATTCTGATCACTGCGGACCGCCAGGGACTAAAAAGGTGTTTTTTGTTGTTTTTTTTCTTACTCCACATTGTCTGTGATGCGTGTGCTCAGTTTCATGGTGGCGGTGAGAGCGAAGCCTCTGGTCGTTGGAGTCGACATGTGCGACTGTAAAACTATCTCTAAAGCGTCAAGGACGTCGTCCTCCGTCACCTGATGAAGACATGTGCAAAACAAAACAAAACAAAACAAAAAAGTGATAAACCTAAAAAAAAAAAAGACATTTTAAACTCAGTTTTGAGCAAAATAAATGCCACTATTGTTCTCCCTCTAACCGCGTGGAGTTAAAAAAAAAACAATGGTCACAATGTTCTTCCTGAACATTGTGACCATCTTGCACTCTTTGGTTTATACCTAAACAACATCGGTACTTTACCTGCACAGCTTCTGTCTCCTGACACTCTCCTTTCAGCAGCAGGTCTCCATACTCTCCTATACACCAGCAAGCCACCTGGACCAGGGGTTGCTGCGAACACAAAGAAACTCCACTTGTTCATGGAGATACATAGGAAAAGCAAAAATTCTCACTTTTTTAAAATTTTTATTAGAAGATAAATCTGTTTCCATCCAACTCAAATGCTGCAGTGAAACCGGACCGGCCGGAGCCGCAGACCTGAGAGATGTCGGTGAGCAGCGCCCGGTAGAGCTTGTGGACGGTGTAGCAGTGCAGCTCTGAGGTGATGGTGATGAGCTGAATCAGGTTAGGCACAGTTTCGTCTCTGACATCGCCCCCTGCCTGCGAGGGAGGAAATGACACACACGCTCACGCAAACGCGGCAGTAGATCCTTCGGCGGTGCAAGTGTTCGTGTCATCGCATGTCGTTCTTCAATATGTACAAAGAAATTCAATGAAAATAGCGGTGGCGTTTAGCAAAAACACCAAACCTTCGTGTTACATAAGCAAAAAAAAAAAATAATGTATCGTCATTAACTGCAAGACGTGAAATGGTTAATAAATTATTGAAATAACTGTCAGCTAATTTAATAATTGATTAATTGAAAAATTAAGCAACGTGTGGAACTACTGAATTTACACTTTCTTGCCAATTTTAAAACAAAATTTAGTTAGAAGGCAAATTTCCTTAAATTTTGTATTAGCTTTTGTCAAATTACAACCACAAAGTCCAAAAACTGCATCACCCAAAAATGGAAAGAGTGTGAGACTAATCAAGACAGGGTCAGAAAGCATTAATCAGCCAAGATGCTCATAGTAACTCTGGAGGAGCTGCAGAGATCCACAGCTCAGCTGGGATAGTAACTGTTAGTCAAATTAGTGTGGAGTTTTACTTCATGTCTCCTACTTTTCTACCCTACTTCCTATCCAGCTGCTGATGTAGAGAGACCACTAAAATATAAATAAGTAAAAACACCTGCTACAAACAATCAAGGGAACAACAAAAACACGTGAAGCAATGTGGTTTGACAAGACTGAAATATAACTCTAAAAAGCGGGGATGCAAACGCTGGCGATTAGAGTCGTTGATACCTCTTGCACGAGCCTAATAATTCATCAAAGTTTGTGGTTGCAAGGCGACAAAATGTCAACACAACTCCAAGAGATATGACTTATTTAGCAAGGCTCTGTAAGTGTTTACTGAAGTGAACTTACCGTGGTGAGAACATGCAGGATGGTGTCAATGTGCCAGCGTTTGGACGGTGCATACCTGACAGAGACACACACACACACACACACACACACACAGCCAACTGAGCAGTGCTCCATGGTGAGACGAGCGCGCTGAATCTGCATCTGCATTGTGTGTATGAGAATAAGTGCTGGGCAGTGTCTGTCAGACAGGAATATCACTGAGTGGATGCAGAGTGGATAAGTAGAGCCTTTATTGCCTCAGCATTAAAACTGCCCCACTCTGGGGTGAACCCCCCCCCCCCCCCCCCCCCCCCCCCCCCCCCCCCCCCCCACCCCCCCCACAACCCCCCCCCCCCCCCCCCCCCCAAGCCCTCCAACTCGCCTTCCCCCTTATCCATGCTCTCATCCATCCCTGTAGAATCAGGAGAGATTAAAAATTATGGGATTAGCTTCCCCTCCTAGCCCTGTAATCCAAAAAAAACAATGCTTTCTAACACTAGCGAGAGCTCTTGAGGCGTGGGTAAGTCCTCTGTGTCAGTTATTCCTTATGGAAGGATTCCCTCGGAATAGACACACGCTTTCTTTCTGTCTTTGACCATTTACTCTGTCCCAACCCCCTCTCTTTATGGTCCAAAACTACAATGAGATGACATTGGACACAGAGCCCTAATATATCCTAATAGGGTCAATGGAATAAACTGTTCTATTAGGTTTATACTTGGCATAAACACAAAGTGACGGATGAATTCTCATCACCTTTGGTGCTAAGTGTAGTGTTAAACTCCTTTTTCGTACAACAGCTTTGTGTCAAGCAGTAATAATGATTTTGATAACACTGAGGTGTCCTAGGGTTGGTAGCACTTGCCAGCTACTGAATTAAGGTCCTGTTTTAAATATGTCAGTGCCACAGTAAGGCTGGAGCTACAGCTGGCCATGGGATGCACTCCTTTAATTTCATCGCTCTGTCAGCTTTTATTAAAACCCATTTGTCATGGAGAGAGAGAGAGAGAAAGAAAACAAGGAGAGAAAAAAAGTATTCAATGAATGCAGAGTGATAGAAGAAAGGGGCAGCAAAGGGAAGGAGAGCTATAAGCAGTAAGATAAACAAGGATGACAATTTTGAGGTGGCAGATGAAATAAATAGTTGATTTGAGTAGTTTTGTGGGTGGTGTTCACTGTTAGAAAGGGGGTACGCAAGGATATGTTGCCATCACAATGGAGAATGGGCCTACAAAGCCAGGAGACAACGGTGGCAAGAAGGGGCGAGAGAGTTGGAGGGGCTCAGCTCAAGTGATTAATGGTGAATGTGGGATATAGTGGACCAATGGGAAAACCCATCCTTTTCTCCATTCTCGTTCCTTCTACCTCCTTCTTCCCCCTAACCCATCCTTCTGTCCTCACAACCCCACCTGTGTATCCATTTATAACTGTCTTGGGAGGGGCAGTTCAGACTCACTGATGTGCCCCTTTGTTTCCTTAAAGAAAAAAGCAAGAAATGCATCTACCCAAATTCATTCCTTGAATTACTTTTAGAGAGGCTATAGTTTACATTAATATCTTTAATTAAACAAAGTTACATTATTTTATTTGGATCAACAAACTCTGAAAATATCCCAGATCTTTTTCTTCAACCATTGGTTTGTTATAACAAACCAAGGCAATTGAGGCAGTGAGTCAAGGCAAACTCCTGCAACAGATTTTATGTTATAATATAAATTGTTATCCCCTCTCATTGTGACTATTGCAGTTGTTTTTGTACATACGTCCAGATATTATGCCCTTTTGTAATTTACAGCTCATTTAAAAATGTAGCTTAATTGTCAACAAGAATGAAAAAATATCAACAAATGACATCAGAAAGGACATCAACACTAGAGCAAGTCACACTTCACCACTTCTTATCCCCTTCTCTGTTATGATCGTCAGCTTTTTGAGTTTGGGTTTTCTATTTCAAATCTCCCTTGTGTTTTTGTGTCATTGCTATTTTTGGTATTCATTTGATAAACATCAGCCTATTGTCCTATGTTTTGGTTCCTACTGATTTGTAGTGAAGTTAAAGAAGTTGAAGACGGACATGCTTCTTCTTTCTTTTATCCACTTTCTGCAAAGCACCAATACTACTAGCAGCAAAACAGTTGATTATGACTATGAACTGTTGTAGTAGTTGATAGTCATATAGTTCAACATAGTCACAGTTGACTATGATCTTGTCACTACTGTGTTTGCAAGTTAGAAGAAAGAACAGTTCGAAGAAATCATTAAAAGTTCAAAATTAACGCCATCTAAACTTCTGACCAAAACTGTACATAATAAAAAGAAAAAAAAGGACAGTGCTAAGGAGAAGGGAAGTGGGTTACATGGGAGTCCACACAATTGATAGGAAATCATTGATTTCAAAGCATGATAACATCCACACTTCTGTCTATAATTACAAAGGTTAAGACGCCCACTGATTGACACTGGTCATCATGTGGATAAATCTTTCTGGAAGAAGTAGTGAAGAAATTTTATGTGTCTATCTAAAAACATGCATGTACAACAGCTATACTTTGCTCACTCTGTCTTTGACTTTGGCTTAAAGCTCTGAAATGGCATCAAAGTGGTCCACCAGCTCATCTCAATCCCAACCCTTGGTCCCTTAATCCCCATGTTCCACCTCCAAACCCACGCACCCCAGCACCTACAATCAAAAAGGAAATTAAATGATTCATTATGTCTTCCCGCCTTCTCGACTAAGTAAAAACATAAAAAATAAAAGAAAGGGCTTCAGGAAATCCTTTTACAATGCTTTTACATTCTTCTGTTTCCCTTGATTTGCCCTTTCTAACTGAATAGTACATGATGGCACTTGACGGAGGAGAAGTAGAGGAAGATGACGAAAAAGCAAAAGAGAGAGAGTGAGTGAGAGTGAGGGAGACTAAAATCAAGTGTGACAACATATGAATTTCAAATTTCTGAGGAGACATCAAAGTGCACCATCCGGGTGTCTCCTCGACAAGGACACTTTCTGATTTTTAATTCCATACCCTGATTGTATCGCTGAGACCCTAACGAAGAACGGAGCAGTAGCACTGTAGAGTGGCATCAGGCAGTGAGAGATAGACGAGCAAGGCAGAAAGCAGAAGGGGGGGGCAAGGAGAGAGTAAGAGAGATCAGAGGGGGTTAGAAGGAATAGATAGAGATGGAAGAGGAAAGAGAGAAGAAAGGAGAGCCTCATCCAAACACAAGCAGCTGGGCCCTTTGTTGTCGAAGTGATCATAGTTCCTCTTTTATCAGACAGAAAGATAGAGAGAGGAGAAAGGAAAAGAGACACATAGAGTGAAAGTGATCCACTCCTTTTTCCGCTGGGGTGACAGGGACATGGATGGAAGGAGGGCAACTTTTTTCACCCTTTGCACGAATCATATCAAGGCTCCTCTTCCAAGGACTCATTGCTATGTGTGCCCTTTGAGAGCAAACACTAAGAAATAAAGCTGGAAGGGCATGTTACCAATGCACCCTCTTTAACCAGAAACAATTTGCCTGTGTACACCCAGCTGTTCAGTCATGTGCCAATACAAACTGGTAGGCTTTGCTAATCCTCTGTCCTGCTCAGTGCTTTCCCATTTAGACTGCAGATCACCACTGTAGCAGCCTAATTGCCTGGGAGAATCTCAGCAGGAATGTGGCATGCTTCTGGCTTCCACGTTCCTGCCAAAACTCAATGCCAGCACTGCTGACGCTGGAGCCTTGCCCAATCAGCATCCACGCCAGAGGCCTTATAACCCCAACGATGCCCCATGATGGGCACTTCCCGGAAGCCCTCACTGGAAACGGATGGGAAACCCCAGGGAAGACGCAGAGAGGTTGCAAAGGTCATGTTGATGGCACATAACTGCTCAAAGGAAGATATCAAGTTCTAACATGCAAACACACACTGAAACTCACATTAGGTGCACTTAATTTTTCTCTTGACCCCTCTTTTCTGTACTATATGGAAATGATTTTGATTATAAATGAGAACACAGTGAATATGTTGACATCGACCTTTGGAAAAAAGTAACTCAGACAGACAAATGCACACCAGATTTGTCAAATTTTTATTAGCATAAAATGTCTAAAACCATCTAGGCTGTCATTGTCCTTTTACTGCTATTGACTGTTGTTCAGTCAATTTAAATTCTTATAAATATATTGTTGTTTGTAGTTATGAGCTGGAAAATTGTGATAATATTAAAATTGTGTAAACAATTTTGCGCTAATACTGTATGTTTTGAAAACGTTGATCTGGGAAAAGAAATTTTGAAAGTCAAATTTTCTCTCTTGAAATCCAGCAGGCCGAGCCATGCTGTTGTACTACATGCAGAATCTGTTTGAGGTTTTCTATTGTCTTGATCAAATAAGAAACAGCTTGCCTAAATGCATAATCTGGATGGGAACATATGTTGAGCCAGAATCTGGATGTACAGCTCAGCATTAATGCTGCCTGCACAGATGTGCATGTTAGCCTGCAATGCTTCCTCCTCCCATAATATCATGACTGCTGCTAACAAGATCATGTATTTCATTGTAGAGGGCACTAGTGTTGCTGTGTTTTTTCAACAAATGTTTCAAGTGTTGATTTTTTGTATTTCAAAGACATAGAGTTTTTAACATGCTTTCTTTATTATCTTGCAACTTCTAGGTGTGAGTTGTATTTGAAACGCAATCAATTACGAATTTAACGATGGCACTTGACTTGATCGTTGATACTATGTTGCATAACTTTGTGTTTTTGTGTTTGTTATAATGTAAAGCACTTTGAAATGCCTTGTTGGTGAAATGTGCTATACAAATAAAATTTGATTTGATTGAAAAATGTGCTCTACCCATTGCAGTGAGAAAGTGCTGCAGTGTTTCTTCTCAGTGTTCTAAACTGGGGGAAAGATGGACTCTCATATTGAGCTTGGTTCTGTTCATTCATATTAAAAAACTGGAGTTCCTCTCCACTGCTGCTATGCGCTTGCTTAAGGTATGCTACAGTAGAATCAGTCATTAGGTCATATGGTGGCAATTGCCAAAATTTTATCGATATAAAACAGGCACAGCCAATGGGTAGACTCTGCTAATCCGCCTGCTGTCCAATTTGCTTAATTTTGACAGGAGGCAAATAGATCTGAAATTAACTATAGCTATTTTTTTTTTATAGAAAAGGATTAAAATGTAATCTGTTCTGATACATGCACTTCTATAGTAGCCGTAAAACTCTTTTTCAGCCTAATGTAGTAATGTCAGTAATGTTTTGAACATGCTCACTCTAAGTGAGGTGAAATCCATAGTGATTCCCAGTGTTTTGTAAGTGGTTACAATTGACAGTTGTTGGCTTAAAAAAGTGATGTTATTACATATTGATAAAGATCTCCAACATAAGACAAAATACAGATAAAGTAGCAGAAGAAGATACTTGCAGCAATCAGTGTCAATGCTGTATATCTGTACTTAATTTAATTGTTTCAATATTTAAACCAGAGATGCAAAGGACAGTTCTTTCAGCTACAACATAGATTGAATAGTTCAGTACATGTGGGAGGTCATTAATATACATAAGGAAGAGCAGCAGTCCCAAAATATTACCTGTGGAACACCCAAAGAACAATCCAATGCAAGTAAATTACTCCATTTTGAGTATTAGTTAAATATGCAAAAAACTGATTTCTTCCTGACATATGATATGACAGAACTTCATTATTATAAGTTTGCATTTCACAACACTGAAAGCACTAATTGCTTTTATACTCTTACAACACATTTTTAACACTAATATTTATTCTTAGTCTATAATCAGCTAATGGCTTATCTTAATGAATATAATATTTTAGAGGTTTTTCAGTCTGATTTTAAAACCATTTCATAGCACAGAGTCAGCTCTATTAAAAGTTTTTAATGATATTCTTTTAGCAACTGATTCTGGTGATTCTGTTGTTTTGGTGCTGTTGGATTTATCAGCTGCTTTTGATACAGTTGATCATGGCATTTTACTTTCCCATTTGGAACGGTGGGTGGGCATCGGTCACAAAGCTCTGGATTGGTTTAAATCTTATTTGGCCGAGCGTACTTTTTGTGTCTGTTTTGATGCCCACAGGTCCCCCTCTGCTCCTCTGTCGCGTGGTGTCCCACAGGGCTCAGTTCTAGGCCCTCTTCTTTTCTTGTTGTACCGCCTTCCTCTTGGCTCTATTTTTAGAAAATATGGGATTGCTTTTCATTGTTATGCAGATGACACACAGATATATTAACCACTAATGAACGCAGAGACCATCTCTCTTCGGTCTCTGTTTTTATGTCTGGAAGATTTGAAGGCCTGGGTGGCCCTAAATTTCTTGAAACTTAATGAAGATAAGACAGAGGTAGTGATTTTTGGCAGATCCACTGTAGATTCCCTGACCAATCTTTGCTCCTTGGCCCAGTATGTCAATCCAGTTATTACAAATTTAGGGGTCAAGATGGATGCTGGTCTTAAGCTGGAAGCACACATTAGAGCCGTTCTAAAATCCGGCTTTTTCCACTTAAGGCAGCTGGCAAAAGTAAAACCTATTCCTTCCAGACAGCACTTCAAAACAGTGATCCATGCATTTGTGACCACACGGCCGGATTACTGTAATGCACTTTATAGGAGTCAGTGATTTATATATTTCCCAGCTTCAGAGGGTACAAAATGCTGCTGCACATCTTTTAACAGGTACATGAAAATTTGACCATATTTCCCCTATTTTAGCTTCCTTACACTGGTTGCCAGTACATTTTAGGATTCATTTTAAAATCCTTTTATATGTTTTTAAAGCACTTAATGGCCTTGCCCCTCCCTGTCTGTCTGAGCTGTTGAATTCTTACATACCCTGCTGGTCCCTCAGGTCAGCTGATCAGTTGCTTCTGAAGGTGCCAAAGAGAAAGTGCAAGCTCAGAGGGGACCGTGCTTTTTCTGTGGCAGCTCCTAAGCTATGGAATGATCTTCCTTTGGGCATAAGACAGGCCCCTTCACTCGTTGCTTTCAAGTCCCTTCTTAAAACCCATCTTTTTTCCTTGGCTATTGGCACAATCTGAGATGTTTCACTTTGTTTTATTCTGTCTGTATCTTAATATGTATTTTATATTCAATTTTTATGATTGAGTAAAGCACTTTGGTCCTGTTGGTGTATAAAGTGCTTCATAAATAAAGTTGGTGTGATATGGTATTCTTTTAAATGTGGCTGTTGCTTTTTTGCAAAATAAGGAAATTGATACGCCAAAATCTTAAGGTATTCATTTCTTTAATGATAATATGATTTTATTACATTTTCAACACTAACATTTTATTAGAAGTGCATTCATGTTGTTGAAAACATCACATAGAGGAATACATGACAAATCTCCAACGTCCAAAATAAATTTTAGTGGACAGCAAATATTTTTTATGACCTAGGAAAGACTTAAAGAGGCAGGAAAACCAGGAAAACCGGAGCAATTAATCACTGTGGCAATCATATCAGTAGTTTAAGATTTAAGCATAGCACATCTGGAGTTATGGCCTCTTTCATCCTCGCCAGAGAGGAGGCAAAGGTGCCGGCACCCACAGCAACACACCTGGGATTTACAGCAGTTTTACTACTACCTGTCATATTAAACTTGATATTTAAAACGGATTTGAAATATGTTCTCCTGGTAGGTATGAGTCTACATGTAAAAATCTTGAAAAAAGTACCTTTTAAATAAATATTAGGAAAAAAAAAACTATTGAAAGCAGCAAAAACTCTTACACGCGGACAATGTTTCTGACAAGCAGAACAATTACTCTAAACATATACCGTAACTATAATTATCATGCAATGCTTTAGATAATTTCTGTTCCTTTTCACAGTTATAATGAACTTTATGTTGGTTTAGCGTTGAATCTCCCAATAAAATACTCTGAAGTTGGAGGTTGTAAAGTAACAAAAAGTGTAAAAGTTCAAGGGGCAGGAGTACTTTAGAATAGTTCTCTATATCATGCGCTTCTAATAGCTCAGAGAATTGCAACAGAAGGTCAGGCAAGCTGATGCCATGCGAACCATCTCATCCTAATACACACACTTGCAGGAGCCCCTCCTCAGCCATGAAGTGGGGTGAGCAGTGAAGCAGCTGGGAGACGTGGAGCCACAATGGCCCTTTAGGGCGAGACGGCCCTAATCCGTCCCGCGTCCGACAGCGCCGGTGAAAGGAGGCCTGTCAATCATGGCATGGCACCCTCGGGTCTCAGAGATGGGCTTGCTCAGATGTAGGATTTACTGTACCCCCTCTTTTCTGTCTTATTAAAATCTCTTTGCAGACAGACTGATACGTGCATGCACGTGGGTACAAACACAACCTCAAATGCACACAAACAGCTCAGTGCTTCTCGTCTGTCAAAGCTGAATATGTCATAATGACGGTTATGTACAATTTCATAATTTGGAGTTATGCATGTTATTTAGAATAGAATGTAAATGTACAAATGTGTACTGTTTTCACAATAAACTCTTTAACCTCAAATCTCTACAAATGACACATTCACAACAAAATTTTATTCAATTTTTTTATTTATGTTTTTTTGCTTGATCATTATACAGATAAATCATTCTTTACTTGATTAAATATGTAATGAGAATGTTTTTTGACTCATATGAAAAGTTGCACATTATTATATGCTGATAAGGGAGAAAGTCATGTACAGGCTAGAAATAGCTCATGATCATTTTAGGTACATTTCATTGACGTGTTGTTTCCTCCTTCACAAACACACTAACACACACTCATAGTCCTAGATGGGAAGGTAACTATAGAGGGAAAAAAAATGCAAAAGGCAAATACACATGCAGAGATACACGCACTCTCACTGACACACAGAGAAAGAGTAAACACTTATTTAGAGGTGTCAGACACTACATGTAATATCCTCTGGCACAGTGGCTGTTGGGGTGCATGTGTGCGTGTTGCAATGAGCCGTCAGCTGAGCTGAGCTGCATGCTGTCCGTTGCAGTTGGGTGATGGTGATCAAATCTAACAGACAGTGAGGGCTGGAGCACACTCGCTGCCTCTGAGACACGGAGGGAGAGAGAGGGAGTGCACCGAGATCGCCTTTGGCCACCATTATCTCTTCAGTGCATGACTGTGTCCATGTGAGTGTGACAGTGTGAAAAATAGTGTTTGTTTACTTGCTGCATGCTTGTGTGTGTGTGTGTGTGTGTAGGCGTGTTCGCATGTGTGTCAGTGGATGTGACCGAGTGTGTGTTTGTATTTTCTGGTCAGTGTGTGTGCTGAAATCCTAATAACTGACTGGGGGATAACTACATGACAAGAAGACAATTCTTCCCATGTAGGCCCCAGAAAAAAACCCTTCCTGCCAGGTTTGATGCTGCTTAAACTTTGTTTCTTTGTCACTGACGGTTTATTCATTTTTGTATTTATTAAAGTTGAAAAACTTTGAATATATTCTTTTCTTTTGCAAAAGTAAATAAACCATCTGATTATGAGGACAGTTCACAATTTTTCTAAGGTAGAGTCCCGTTAACATGGTGTTAAGCAGTTTGCATCACACCTACAGTAGAAGATTCTCCTCGGATCTTCATTTAGTATTAATCCAGATTAGCTGGTCCCAGAGGATTGGAAGATCCAGCACATACACAACTAAGTCCTGCTAACCTATAACCGCTCCATTCTCAAGAACATAATCAAAGTTTATGTAAAACCTAATTATGAACATTTAAATCTAAAACATTTAAAAGTATGAACATTTACTTTTTTAATAAAGTTTTTCTGCACACATTTTACCTGTTCCTTTCTGATTGTGTATTTTACTCAAGAAAATCAATACAAGCATCACTTTCCACCTCTTACTTTTACTGTTCATGCATTTGTATATACTTTGTAACACTCCACACCAAACTAGTGTAAAGAACAGCTAGTGACAGTAATACACAATACCCTGGAGGTCCAGCCACATGTTGTCAGTCAGCTGCAAGAAGGTTTTGGGGCCTAGGTGAAAAGAAGTGGGACCAATTGTGCGCAAACTCAATGGTCATATTATAATAGTCCTAAGTCAATCTGTTTGTGAATTCATTCTATAACACTGATATACATTAAATTCAACACCAGGAGCACATCATGCCAAAAAGCCACCTAGATTACCAACATTGTCATAATAAATGAGCTATAGTTTCTGTTGTATTTTTGCTTCAGGGGTGATATAATATCTTCTACCTTGAATAAAGATAGAATTAATTTAAACAACCTGAAACTCACTTTCACTGCAACAAAAATATCTTTCAGTTCTGAAGTTCTATCCCAGAGGGTACCATTCAGCTGAAATTAGAAACTTTTTAAAATTTTAAAATATGTTTAATTTAAAAAAAAATAAAAGTTATGTATTTGTATATTGCTATTATTTCACAAGGTAATTGTGCTTCATGGAAAAAATGGAACGAAGACATTTTGAGAATAAAACACTCCAGTGATGAAAAGGAGACATTTGAACAGCAGTTTTATTGTGCATGATTTCTGTTTGATTAATGATGATTTCTAAAATTACACTACTAAAGGAACAACTTTTGCTCTGAATCTGTAGATTACCTCTACAAAATTTGTTTAGTTATTTTTTGTCTGTCTAAGTTCGCTTTACCTCAATTTACAACATGTAGATTGTTTAGTGTTTAGGTAACTGCAAATGAAACATTTTTGAGTCTTTTTTCTCTGTAACCAAAAGGAGATGATATATACTTTTCAACAAAAAGAAGGAAAAGAATTTTACACATACTACTTATCGTGCAATGCTAGCGATGGGAGGAAAACACTGCCTCAGCACATTACATTTGTTAATTCTTGCTGCAGTTGCAGGGAATCATAACATGTGGAGTGCTAGAAGTTTGTAATTCATATTTAAAAAGAAATACCGTCAGTGGACAGATAAAAAGGATAAAACTAAGCTGTGTGTGTAGTTAGTCGATAGCTGGGGCAATAGGAGAAAAATAGTGATCTGTAACTTGTGAGTTAAATTGCAAAGACATACACTTGTAAATCGGTTTATTCAGACCGATTTACAATCAGACCCATTAATTTTCAGCTGATTTTTTTTTTTGCTATTTCTATTTTGGTGTTGAGCTTATGAAGCTTGATATGTATTTTTACTTTCTGTGACATATTTAAGAAGATCACATTTATACTTTTTGTCTGGCCAAAAAAGTTATTCAAAAGAAAAATCTTTAAAACGGTGATGAGTCTTCTCTCAATTGCTGAGAACAGAAAACAGCCCAGAGCTTTGCTGGCCTGGAGACCCACATCATTTAACATACTGCCAACACCACTCTGCTTCTGCACCCGGAGCACCCCACTCACTCCATCCACACATCAGTCACTGCTCATACTGTGTTCATGTGTGCGCGGGTGTGTGCGTGTGCGAGTGTGGGTGTGCGCATGAGTGTGTGTGTGAAACAGAGATGAATGACCGCCTAATCACTCACACAATGCAGCGAGGCCCCATAATGAAAACCACCGATAAGAAAAATTAACATAAAACCTAAGTAGTACAGGACAAGACAGTGGACATAAATAAAGAAGCCCCATGCACCATAAATCTAAACTATAAACACAAACACTGACAAAACACTCATGTAACTGAGAGGCTTCCTCACTCTAGGCTGGGGAAAAAGACCCTGGAGCACATGTGCTCGTATGTGCTTTATCCTCATTTTTACTTTTTGCCCGCTCCCGCAGAGCTGGGTCCTCCGCTCATAGCACGGTGCAGCAAGTTTTAATGGTAAATCAACAAAGGGGTGACATGAAAGAAAGGCTAGCTTTCCAGTTTGCAGGGTGAAGAATTATTCATCAGCACTGTAGTGTTGCACTGCAGGCGAAAATCCTGCAGCAGCGCTCCATTTTAATTGCCAGAAAATGACTGTAAATGATACACAGAGAGAGGAGAAGGGGGCCCAAAAGGAGAGAGAAAGGAAAAAGAGAGCTGGAATCAGAGGTATAAAGAACTGGAAAAAAAAAGAAATCCCCCACTACCAACAGCTGCCCCCCAAAATTGAAGGCCGCGGTGATAAAAAGCTATGTGGCAATCACAGAAGTGGAGTGTCCCCCCACCCTCTCCAGCAGTCTAAAAAAGCGATAGTGAAGGGAGAAAAAGAGGACAGGAGGGCGAGGGGGAGAGCCATCAAAAAAGGAGTGGTGGGATTAGGTCTCAGAGAGAGTTTACTACGCTCTTTTTGTGCGCCGAACCTGCAGGATTAGAGATAACAAATGTTAGCTGAGGAGGAGCACCTGCTGTGAGCTGAGAAGTGGAGGAGGAGACGTGGAGGAGAGGGGAGGAGAGGAGAGACGAGCTAACCCGCTAAAACACCAAAATGGGCTTTTGCTGCCCCCCATGCAGAATTAGAGGAAAGAGGGTTATAAGAAGAAGGGGGAAGAGAGGGAGATGCAAAGAAGTGGATGGAACTGGTACAAAGTAAATTTGTAATCATCAAACAGATGAAGGAGGGGAGGCATTGTGGAAGGGTAAGCACTGTAGATGCTGCTCTGTGGAGCTCAGATCCCACACTGCTCACAGCAACTCCAACTTTTTTACCTGTAAGGATTTTTGTGACTCTGGTGATCAAACTTTATGTAGGAAAAATTAACAGAAACATAGCTAATTTCTTACCAACTTCTTGTTTCTCGTTTGTTCCTCTCATTGAGGCCTTACTGCCCTGCTCTTTTTCTCCACTATATTTTTTTTCTCCTCTCCACATCGCTTTGGGGAGACGTGGCTAAAATTACAGCTGGGGCCTTGGGACCTCACTGTCTGTTCTCCTCAGTGACCCCAGCCCAGGAAGCACTCAGACTGGTCAATCAACAATTAAAAGCTTGTCTGTAGCCACTAACTCAATTCAGCCACTCAGCTTAGTGGTCTGTTAGAAGCAAGTCTCTCAGACAGAACTGAGACAGCCTTAGAGGCACGGACTACCCTGCTTCTCACACACACACACACACCCCCACACACATATACAAAGAGGATATTGCTGCTGCGATCACGCCTACGCAACCTTATGTTTGAACCTCCGCAGGGAAGGCATAAAAATAATCCCTTTTTTGGGTAAACAGGAATGGAAACAAATGTGACAACAAGAAGCAGGAGAGATCTACCTTGACTTCTGGCCTGGATATAAATGTCACAAGCTCTTTCTGTAGTTGATTACTACAGCAACAAATGCAAGTATAACTGCATTGTCAACTATGAAGCACAGAATCTTGAAGGCCCATCTGATTGTTTAAATTTAGCAGTTCAAAGATGTGGAGTTTCAAGTATATCGGGCAAAAAGTAGTTGCACAAGTAGAAAATGGAGATCCTATAGGTCAGTGGACAGGTTTGCCCCATGTCTTCTCCATCTCCCATAACCCACTTTGCTGTCAATCTATTGTGAAATAAAGGCCCCTAGAGCCAAAATGTACTTTAAAAAAAAAAATACAGCAAATAATTTGTATGTTTATGTTACATTAAATTTTTGTCTTAAGCACTCCACATCAAATAGTGCGTGGTAATAATAACACAGAAGACTTAAGGGTTATAATAAATTAGCATTGCAAAGATTTAGCTTTTTTATATATGTATATGTTTTTTATACATATATAAAAAATGTAGAGGGATTGGTAAAATCCTTTGCCTCCGTTATGGCAAAGGATTTTACATATTCACTCTATATCCTTAGTTACAAATTATTAGATGTAATGTTCAAGAAATATGCCTCCACAAATCACTGGACACAAAATAAAGAAACTCGCCACTCCTTTTCACTCAAACTGAAACTATAATCACTTATTTGCAGCCTTATGTTTGAACCCCTGGAGAGGACATTTCGTTTGGGAAGCAGGAGTAGAAGCAGGCATGACAACAGCAGGCAGGAGTGATTTACCTGAGGTCTGGCATGGACAAAAGGTCACAACCTCTCTTGGTTAGCTGAACCTCAAACTGAGGGTTTAACCCTTCTTAGCCTTCAAAACCGACTTTGACCTTTTCTTAGCGCTGATGTTAAGCAATTTACTGTAGTGATTGTTGGTCAGTGTGCATGCTTGCGTGCGTGTGTGTGGGTGTGCATGCGTGGGCGTGTGTGTCTTTGTGTGTCTGAGAAATTCAACATTTGACACAGACACACACCCATTAAAGTAAAATGAGCACAAACATATGGGTGCTGGTTCTCACTCTCAGCAGACGCACACTTCACTCACCCCATATGTTTCCTGTTTTGACTGTTTCATCTTTCACTCACTGCTTCAAAAAATAAATAAATAAATAAATAAATAAATAAATAAAGATTTGAAAATGTAAAATAAAAACAAAAGCCAGAGAATAACTGCAGGGGCTGGTAAATGAAGCATAAAGACCCCGAGTGACCGAGGGGAATTATTTGGCTCCATTAAGCAGGCATTAACATGAATTACTATCTAATTAAAATTAAACAGCTCATTAATAACTTTGCGGTGGGGCCTTAGTGTGGAAGTTCTCCTGAGTGTGTGTGTTTGGAGTGTGTGTGTGTGTTTGAGAAAGCAAAGCTGTGTTTGAGTAGTGGCCAAGAGAGCAATCGAGTGGAGTAAAACCTAAGCGATCGCCCCAGAGGAAAGTTGGGGCCAAAGAGGGCTACATGTGGAACATGAGTGCCCTCAAAAAAGATGTTCCTCTTCAAATAAAGTTAAGTTTAGTCACTGTTTAATTGTGCAGAAGAAAGAACAAGAACTGTTAGGGAAAACTTGCACCACTGTGACTCAGAGGATAAGAACACAAACACTTAAAATCATGACATCAAGCAGATGAAAAACCCGCAGGCTACAGCTGATAAGAATGCCAAATTAAATTGAGTGAAGATGAGAACCTACCTAGTTTACATTTGAATATTTGCACATAGAGTAAAAAAGCTGGGGCAGCATATGCAAGACACATTCACTCACTCCTACAGTGTCCATTTGGGGTCGCGGCCTCCATGCTGGCAAGCAGCTCAGCACTGCGGGGCCTGTCAGGAGAGAATAAGACAGAAAAAGGTAGTCAGTGTCCTGGACTTTACTGATAAAGAGAGAAGGGAAAAGGCACTAAATCCAATTCACCTCTTTCCCCTCATTCTTAGCCCTTAAACTCATATGACACCAAGGGGAAAGGCATCTCAATTGTTTCTGAAGGGAAGGCGACAGCAAAGGGGAATGGCTTTCTAGCCCTTAAATGCTGAGTTTTTCTTAGAAGTATATTTAGAAAATGTAGGAAAAAAACATAGAATTTACAGTTCCACACACAAAAACAAACATTTTCTCAATTCAGGGGTTTCATCGGCATAGTGACCACTGTAATGAGTGGACTGGAGTATTTGCTATGTTCTCTATTAATGGTGATCATCTTTAATCAATTTAAAAATATGAAATTTAAGAAAGAAAATTAATAGAAACATTTATCCTTTTAGCATATGTAAAACCACTAATATTTAGTCTGATACATACTGATGTATTCCTCCAGTGAAAAACAAATATACAAAATAAATAACATGTTGGTCTGCATAAGACTATTTGCAGAAGGACTGATCATGAATGTATTTAAAATATCAAAGAGCTAAACACGTTTTTAAAAACATTACACATATTTATTTCTTGTTCGGGTAACTTTTGTATTACGTTTTCAATGTCAGCCTACATGGGAGAAAATTCATGTAGGCTGACATCTGCTACAGGATTGATAACTGTTTGCATGACCTGTAACATTAAGTCATGTATTTCCATATTTTAGGAATTAGCAAAAACTGATCTTGAATGTGCTTCTTGTGTTAATTGGACATTTTAACCGCTTTCTACTCAAGAGCTATGAGTATTAACAGACAGTACCTCGTGAGGTATTTATATGCCTTAAACTTTCTCAGTTTTGCCACAACTATAAATTTCCATTAATGTTATTGTGATTTTCATAAGACAAGACCAACACATAGTCGTGTCCTACTGAGAAATGAACCTCCTCGCTGGTCTGCAATCAGCCTTTCATACTTTGATTTAGTTTTCCACCATCAACATTTTTTATAGTTGTGCAAAAAAAGGTACTTTAATCATCTCTGAGCAGAGTAACTTCTCCCATATTGTTGCATTTAGTTATTCTTTGGGGGAATGTTTAAATGTGAATTCTTATTCATTCAAATAAGTTTTTTCCTTAACACTCTTATGTACAGGGCAGATGTGCAATTTACAACTCACATGACAGATTGAACAATAATTTTTGAGATATTCAAAGTTTGAAATTTGTTTTATTATTCGAACTGTGGCTCATAATTCCATATATTTTCTTAGACCTATAGTTCTTTAGTCATAATAAAGCTGTTTGATCACTAATGATGTCTAGCAAACATGTGAGGCTTTCACTAACAGCTGTAATTGTGCTGAAATTCATTGCATACGTGTGGTTTCTATCTATTATTCGAGTAACTTCTGGTTGGTTGGAAATGATTTTATTCAGTGGTTTCAGTGTAAATGGCAATTACAAATACAAACATTTTTCAGACTTATTTATCAATAATTTGAACAAAAAACTATGTATTGTTATATTTTCCTCTTCACAATTATGCACTACTTGCATTTATTTGTCACTTAAACTCTTTATGCAATACAATATATTGTTGTCATTGCACTGTGAAAAAGTTCAAGAAGTGAGAATAAGATGCTGTAAGATATGAAGTGTGTCTGCCATGAAGCGTCTCCAGATAATGCAAGTCAGTTCCACAATGAAATAATGAAATACATGTTTATTGCACCTTTGTTGATTTATTTTCTAATGTGAGCTATAATACTCATTATGTTAAATGTGTAATGCACAACATTTCAAAATATCAAACTTTGATTTTATATAGGACATTTTAGTTGAGTTGTGGTGAACTTGTTGAGAGTTCCCAAAGTAAATTCTGAGATGGAACCCATACAGTCATTTGCTGACTCTCTTTGGATTCATACAGAAATAAAATATACATCGTCCAAAACAACTGGACTAGCAATTTTACCTGTACTGATTCTGCTGATCTGGATAAACAAATTCTTTACAGTGTGAAATTTGCAAGTTCTGAGCCATAAGTCAGATTTACAAACTCCAACTTCCTGTGCATTGATAATGGAAACCCATCATCCAAATCCACAAAATCGTCCAGAAGGAAGTACGACAATGAAATAATGACAGATAGCTCTTGATGATCAAGAATGAATGACAGGGAAGGAAAGAAGGAGGTAGAGTCCCAGATGTATGCCAATGCATGCATCAAGCATATCCCTCCACCTCCTACCCCTCTCCTTCCTTCTCTTGGCCAGGAGCTGTTTACCTCTCTATCAGCAGCGCTCTCTGAAAGCAGGGACCCCATCCATATTCACCGGCCTCAAATTCCTCTGCTTATCTCCCCCACAACCCTTGAAAAACCTCCTCGTGCTCTTCTCTGCACATACATACATACATAAACACGTCTTTATGGAGGCGAGAGGCAAACGCGCCGGGCCAGGAGGGGGTCGGGGATAAGAATCACCTTGAATTCAAAGCAGAGGATTGGGGGTCCTCAGTGGGCAGATGAACAGGCAGCAAGGCGCATGGGCTGAAGCTCACACTGGCATGACACAGACAGGTAGACTGAGGCTTTATAGGCTCTGAGTCCAGATGTGTGCATCTTTGGTAATTCAACGGATTTGAAATAGGGGCATGTTGTTGTCAGAAAGTGCCTAAAAGTGTGTATCTAAAGTATGGACTTTCAAATTGCATGTCCAAATCTGATTTCTAAATAAGTTCCAGAACAACTAGTGAGTAGGAAATATTTTTCTAATAAATGTGCTCGCATCAGTTTGCCAAAGATTGAAAATGTTCTCTTCTATGGGATAAAAATCTTGAAAAATATGAAATCAACTGGTCAGACTTCAAAGAAAACTGACAGCTATCAACCAAGAAAAGTTTGATTGAGCCACCTCTTTTTACACCCCATATGCAAAGTAAATGAAACTTTGAGAATACAAATGTTTGTGACCCTGAGACACTAATTTTTGATGAACTCTATTTTTTTTTTTACTTTTTTTTTATGCCTCAACAAACAAGACATATTTCTTTGGACACAAGAATAAACAAGCAAATTGAACTTAGAGTGCAACAACACTAAAATATTAAGACAAATGAAGTAAAACTAACAGGTTTCCAGGATTTTCTTTGACACTTAGCCTGGCGTGTAAAATGGCACTGCCTGTTTTCAATAAGCTGCTTACACCAGGATTTCTGTGGAACCAATTGTGTTTTTTTTTCTACAATCCGTCTTGTTTTTCCAAAATCATACGTTGCTTTTCATATTATAGCTCTTACAAAAATATTATGTTTACCTTTAAAGAATTTAACTATGCAAGATTTCAGTAATTTAATGAAAAAAAAAGTTGAGCTAGCTTAGTAGGAAACATTTATTTATTTATTGTTTTGGAAAGTGTTTCAAATCTACTTGTTTGAAAATCCACAATATAGAAAAATAACATCATAATCCGACATGTTGCTGTAAATGTGTATTTGTAGTGGTCTTAGATGGGTATATTTATAATGATGAAGATGTGTCAAAAGAAGTTATGTTTAAATTACTGAAGCACATTTTGTAACTAAGACATGTTATATGCAGGAAGCTATCCTTTTTGTGAAATAAAATCTTTTGAGTTACTGACATTAAAATTCCTGAGCATTTCAGCAGTTTCACATAGATGTAGTTTTGGTGGAATTTTGAGGACTTGCTGACTTCCCACATAGCCTATGGATACATACTTAAACGTTTGCTAAATGCTAGGCCTATGTTAGCTTGCTTCCTCTCTGTTTTGGTATGACGTTTTGCTAACAACATGCATCTATGGGTTCCAATTCATAGTTTGTTGACATAACTTACAGATAAGATGTTCTCTTGCTTTTTAAGCTAATTACTTTTCTTGAAGATATTAATCAATATTTACAGTGTGCCATGGTTCTGTCCTCAAGTCTCTCTGACGCAGCTGTTTACTGAGGTTCACTTAAGAATGCCGTAATGATAAGGTAACGATAGGATCTGGACTGGCTTTTGTTATTGATCAGAATCACTGATCTATTGTAAAGTTTTTATGTTCTTTAAAAACAATAATTTTAAATAAACTCTAGGTGTAAAAAGGTGAATCCAAAGACCTCCAGAAGCTTTCATCACACAAAAAACTTTCTGTTTAGGCCACCTCAGAGGTTCCTGACAAATCTAATTGGATTATCTGTTATTCCCAACATGGAGATTCAAATGAAGTGGTCCAAACACTTATGATGGTGGCTGCTTTGAAAAGGAGGGGGGAGTTTGAGACCAGCTGATAAGCTCTGCGAGTACAAGTCGAGGGCTCAAAGAGCGCTCCGGCAGCAGAGACACATGGAGCAGGAGGGGGGAACTCTAGCCCGCTTCCTCTGCGAGCCATGCGTTGTTTTGGGATTGAAGTTGGGAACTCTCTCCTCTACTAATTGCGCACTAGTGGTTTTCATGAATATTCATTCTGGCATGTTCAGACCCCGCCTAATTAGCCGGGAGATAGAGGAAGAAACTCGCACCTTTTACCACAAGAGAAACACACACCCCCCTTCCTTAGCTGCATTCTCAAGGGGATGCTGGCAGAGTAGCCCAAGTTCATTAGCCAAAAAAGAAAGAGGAAAAAAGTTACCTGAAAAGAACAGGACGATTTAGTGTTCAAAATGGATGGCCTACAAGCAGCTTTTTCTTTTGGCGATTGCATATTTAGTGCCTATTACGCATGTCTGTCAAAAACAGTGAAAACAAAATACAATTATCTGATTGAACGACTTGGTGGATATTATTCCACTGTCTGCAGGAGGTACATCGCATGAATTTTAACATCTAAACACGCTCCTGCTGCTGCCCCAAATGTTCCCCCTGGAAATACGAGAAAGGATTATTGATCTGCAGTGAGGCTGAGTACAAATCAAGGATCCCTTCAGAAAGTTTTGAAAAGGGGTGACCAGATCAGGGGGGGACACTTATAATCATGAGGTAGCACACCAAAACTGAAAGTCATATGAGAATTTCAAGAGTTTTATTCTGATGTTGCAATGAATCTCTACTACATTCCTAGAACTTGCTTGACCTCAAGGGGACCAAACAGAGTGGGCCTCTTGGCAGACCCTCAACATACTCTGTTCCCAGGGGGCTATGGTTACCTTTTGTCCTATGCTCTTAGAATATCCACCTATATGGTTGTATTTTGGCAAACAATTTCTGACCAGATGCCTATTTTTCTCTGTGAATGTTTTTTCTTCTTTCTTTTTTTGCTTCTGTTGTATCCAAATGCCCCAAAAATGGTCTTATTGGTTGGTTTTTCAGCTGTCAGTACTGGGTTGGGATGAGATGCTAAGACCTGCACAAGACCGTTCTACATATGTTTTCCAAGAATTTTCAATTCCTCCACTGAATGAATCTGATATGAATCTGGGCACCCAAGGAGCCAATTTATTTGAGAAAAGTACACCAGTCAGTGGTAAATTTGCTTTTTTATCAAAACTTTTATTTTCTATTCTAATCTTATGAGTAATAGGTTTAAATTTTATTCTTTGTTTATTATGGTTTACTTAAAAAGTGAGAATAAATATGTAAAATCTTGAATTTTTAAAAATAAAAGAATCAAAATATGATATCAATAAATAAATAATATATCTTCTCAAACAAGACGTCTTGCTCGTATACGAGAGATTGTAGCCCCAAAGCCTCCGGCCCCCACCGATCCGACCCCCCTTAGAGACGCCACTGGTCTGAATTGAAAGAGATTTACGCGTCAAAACCGGTTTAACCGCCGCAAATTAAGAAACTGCATTTTATTTCATTTTATTTTAAAATTGATTGACACCTTTCTGTGTTATTTTTTTTATCGTCTATCTGAAAATGTCAGAAAATGCAAGGACAGTTTTAGAAACTCTTCAGACGTTTTTATAATGTTATTTGTTTTTCTCTGCACATCCCAAAGCAGACGGGAAATGAGAAAGGAACTTCCTGTCTCCTGACAATAACTGCTTTATAATAAGGTATACGTTAAGAGACGACTGCTATAAATGCTTTCTAAATTTCCTAAATTACAGAAACTGGAAAATAGTTGCATACCTAAGTGAAATATTGATGCAAAATATAGAGAAACTATAATTTGGACATAAAAACGTAACATACATTTTGGATTACAAGTCTGAACTCGTTCCGCTTTTCTCATTTTCTGTAACGCATTCCCACATCTGTATCATAGGGAAAACTGGCAAAAAAGTGAAGAATAAATCATAAAATCATGATGTCATATAGATACAAAGAACACTTATTTTTCCTAAAGGAGGTCACTCAACTTCCTCAACACTCATCTCCGCGGTTCACACTCGGAGCGCTCTGTAATTTCATCCTTTATTCACTTTTTTTTCTTTTCAACCCATCATATCGCGCTCATTTGCAGCCGTCTTTTCCCTGAGCGGCCCGTCCCTTCACAGCTGAGTTCTGTGTGATCCCCTTTCATCGGGCGCACCATGGAAACCTTGTGCGTCCTGGCAAAAATGCACCTCAGCGCAACAACAAGGCCGTATTCTTCCCCCTGCAAAAAAGGGCCCAAAGCATCTGGAGCTTTTCTCTTTTCCAGCAGCTCGTCACTGGCGTGGCAAAGCACAAGCCTGGGTCTGTGTGACAGAAACCAGCGCTTTTTATAGACTGGAGGAGACAAGAGTGACTGAATGGCAAACGCGTCTTTATTAACTGTGAGCTGCGTGGAGCTGCGGGTCCCTCAGAGCAAGCGACACGCTGGATCTCTCGGGGGTTTACGCACAGATTCCAAGAAGTTTGCTGTTTGGAATGTCTCGAAATATCAATATAATATATTGCTTTCTCATTTTTATAATATTTCCGTACTCTACTCAAACAACTGATTACATTTTTAAAAGCCTTATTTTATGATTGCATCGCAGATAACAGTATTCCATAACCCCCCCCCCCCCCCCCCCCCCCCCCACCCCCCCCCCCCTCACCCCCCCCCCACCCCTCCCCCTACCCCCCCCCCCCCCCACACCCTCCCTCCCTCCCTTCCCCTCTTT